>JAAAKL020011623.1:0-13539 GCA_010016065.2 Carybdea cf. marsupialis auct. non (Linnaeus, 1758) | reverse complement strand
TGGAGAGACGGCGGTGCCCTGGGATGTCGAGTACAGTTTCTGGGTTGAAGAAAGGTAGACATAGAAGAGGTGATGCCGCTCTTGCGGTAGTCAGCTCGCAATCGTTGACGACGTCAGTTTCCCTACTATGTAGGTATTCACAGGGAGGGCCTCGTGAAGGTGTCGTCTTCCTCCCCTGGTAAAGAGTCCTGTTAACTTATTGAACAACTTCCGTCTGTGAAATATGGAGGTTTAAAAATTATAATCGCGTTTTGCTAACATGTTAGCACTTTTCAAAGTGAGTTCTACTGTGTTAGAAAGTCTTTTGCTGATAACATATTGATGTTCCTTATCCATTTGGTCTCTCTATTCTCACTTTGTTGATTTTTAATGTAGTGGCGGCCACGACTTGCACGTGCCCTAGCTTCGCCTCTGTGCTTCAGAGGTAAGCGAAGATCAAACCAACATTCGATAAATCGATCAATCGATATTTGTTGGACAGCCCAATCCTGGGTCTTATGATTTTGGATGGCTTTGCAAATTATGGAGGAAATGGTCCCTTTCAGAAGTCTTCACGTGTCCCGACATAAAAGCAAATGAAACAAAGGTTCCTTTACGTTTAAGCGCCAAAAGATCCTAAGGAGAAGTGAGAAGTCAGTAGGTATAGGAAGCGAGGCCTCGAGTGTGTTCACTATTTTGTTCAGAATTCGTTGCTAAGGCAACCATCACTCATGATATCCCCCTCTTTGTCCAACTGACACAAAGTTTTGCGAGGTGCGAATGAGACTATCCTCAGTAGGTCAGACACGATACTGGTGAAGATTAAGGTTCAAACAAGATATAAACCGCTTGCACATTCATATTTAGTCTCATAATGAAAACGAAGCTTGCGTACTTTATATATATATCGTACATCTTACTACCAAAACTTCAAAGGATACGCGCTCTACTGTTCCTTCTACACATTCTGTAGTTGCAACATACATATGCAGGGGCGGATCAGGACATTTTGTCAATTGACGCATAATGGTTGTAGTCTATGGGAATTGTCGAAGGGTAAACCCATAGAAATGAAGGCGGGTAAACAACTCCAACTTTCCCTCCCACAGTCATTATGCAATCTCTAGTGCATAACTCCCCTAGAAAGATCACGCTTCATTATGTTCCCTCCCCCAGTTACGAACGCCCGACTACGTAACCGAACATCGTGCAGGCAGTTTCGTTGAAATCTTGTGTAAGCTCATATAACCATTGGTCTTCATTAATGCAAGAATTTTCGGAGATCCTCTGCGGATCCGGTCACTGAATCATGGAGAGCATCATGTTTATGCAGAGGTGCAGATGAAAGTCAAATCAAGATAGTATGCTGTCAGTGTTGCTTATGACTGCTGTTGTCGGTCATGAAATCTCACGTGTATTAGACATCATCACCATCCACAAAGATATCCATGCATCATTGGTAAAATTTGACAACATCTGTAGGCCTGAATTTAATAGCTAACTCTCACAGACGCCATACAAGCACTTTCGGTTTAAATGTAACCTAAAATCTAGGTGTCCCTGCCCATTTAATACCCTCGCTGGTTAATTAAATAATATTTTGCCAATTAACTCCGATATATTTACGACTACGTCTTACAATCCCTTTCAAAAGCCATTGCCTTTGTTAAATTTAGGACCGTAGCTAGGAATTTTTCCCTGGGGGGAAAAGAGGGAATCCTGATTCCCTGGATACACTGCACTGCCTCTTTGAGACACGAAAATATTTTGGCTGCTAAGCGTAAAATCGTTGTTTATCATTTTCCTATGTGGCCTCTACGAATTTATCACAAGTATTCTTTACCTTTAATAAAGGAAATGACGGTGATTTTCAAGGACGGAAAAAAAAATTGAAACTGAGACTAGGAAGAAGTTGCTCCTTGTACCCCGCCAGTTGCGGCCCAGAAAAATGCACATGGCTTACATTGAGTACTGACGTTTGGGACGGATTCGGAAATGCGAATAATTTGAAATAAAAAAAGGTGCCATTAGTGTTATGACTTCCTACTAGATAGGTGCGTGTAAAAGGTGTGAAAAGGTCATTTGGCACACAAAAATATTTCATAATTTGTTACGGAATAGAAACGGTATCCCAATTTCACCGCCTCTCTCAGGTAAAATCTTACGCTGTCTGTTGAAATGTCATCTGAACGAACGCAGTCTACCACCTATTGACTATCATAAATGCCAAGATTGCAACTGTTCCTTGAGGGTCGAGGAAGTCTCTTATTTTTAGGCTTCAAAGCTCGCAGTTAACGATGAGCATTCTTGTCATAAACGAGGCAACGAAGACTTACTGCCACATTCGAAAAAATATCAAGGAATTTCTATTATTTGAAACTTAATTCATGCTCTAAACGAGATTAACTTTCTGATGTTGTCTACCAATCGGACCAAAACCTATCATAATAGTTATTCGCATTTCTTTTATGGAGAATTACTTTTATAATTACATTTCAAAGTAAGTGAAGCAGTCATCCGCACTAGAGATGTATAAAAATAGAAAGAACAGTACCTGAATGCTCACCCAAGAATACTATTCTGGAGCATGAAATGGAATGCCGAAGCAAATGCTTTCTTAGAACGAGTAAAGCTCAACATTGAAAAGTAGGAGCTAGTTGAACACATTGTTCTTCTTAATCTGGCTGATGCACGTATTTGGTTGCTTCACGGTGACTCAGCCACTCCATGATAGACAAAGGAAAGCTACGAAGGAGAGGGTATGGTGTGGATACCACAGCTGCAGTGTTAGCTAACGAGATAGACTCCATTTTCTTCAAGAGAAATAGTCTTCTCACTTGGCATTTCCCTTTATATCCCGCGCCTGCCATACTCCTATTCCCAAACTGACCAGTGGTGTTACTGAGGCAGTAGCTAAAAATGTCCATTCCTGAGAAAGACGTCTTTCAATTTCTGCTATGAAATCAATGCATCTTCAACAATGGAAGGAGGAAGATGTTTATAAGTGAGGGGCCGCATAAGAAAACTAAAAATCTACGTAAAGAAATTGTATCTTATTAGCAACTGCGTTAGAAAATTGCTAATTTTTCTTAACTTAGCTCAATTCACTGAGTCTGAGGCACTCCAACCAGTCTCTCTTACAGTCACTCCCTTCTTCCATCAATTTTTTGCACCCACAGTGCTTACGCCCATGAGCCACCGTGGTCTAGTGGATAAGTTCTTTACCTTCAGTTCAAGAGGGTCAGGTATCAAATCCCGAAAATGCCCATGGTGATATCAGGAAGGACATCCGCTCTTAAAGTGCTCTTAAAGTGTAGATGGGCACCGTCTCAGCCCCTACAAAGGGGAGTGTACGTCTTTAAAATCTCATCAGCATTTATGCCCATGACTGAGTGATCGTACCTTCGGTGTATTATGTGTGTAACTGAAACCAGTTACGGTCAGCAAACTTGGAAATTTGAAGATCACCAGGGCCCTAGCAACTGTGAGAGCCGCCCCTTTTTTGCAAAGGCTTTGTCAGATATGTATCAAATGGATAGATTATAAATAAAGGTGTTCCCCCAACCTTACGAATTTTTGCTACTGTGCTAATCTCGACCCTCTTTACCTCTTTTTGAGGGACTGTGCACCTTTACATGAGTATGTACACGTCTGCCATTTGAGTTCTTAATGTAATTCTAAGCTTTTAGACATCTAATAGACATATCTTTCCATCACGGAATACGGTAGCTTTACTTTTCAACGCCCTTGTTTAGGAAGATAATTCTGAGGCAGGCCTAATGGACGTGTGCTAGATACCTCTTCAGCTGTAAAAAAACGAGAAATTGCTATTTGGAAGGGGCCAAACTTGAGCGAAACATTGAAGTGAACGCTTGTACCTTTCAGAAATCACATTTCGAGAATAAATCCACTAGCAATACAGACGGAGAAAACCACCAAAGTGGCGTTACGTAGGTGAAGCTGAACGTGTTGAAACCTTGATGCCCGTAATTTAGATATCTAGCAAGATTAGCCAGTCTCATCAAGCAAAATTGATGCAAAATAGATATAGAAGTTGATTCACAACCACTTCAATACTAGTTGTACAATCTTTACTCTGAAGCTATTGGACCACTAAAAGGAAAAGATGACGGGCATAATTTGGCCTTGTTTCATTAATACTATATGATGTGGCACATCCCACATCCATGTGGCACATGAGTTTATTCTGCGCAAAAAGGTGTAGCAAATTCGTCTTTACAACTGATCTCTAAAAAAGACTTGATCGAGCCTCCTATTGTTTCCATCAGTGAAAAGAGTGGTCATGAATACTAGCCCACAAAAGTTAAAATAGCGCAAGAAGGTACGCAGTATTATGTAATATTGTTTATAGGCTTGTTTGATGGGGACTGAAATGGAATTCAAAGACTGACCTCGGTTTGAGATGGAAGATGAAGGATTCAGTGTTTTTAGAGATTAGTTGTCTCTTCTTGCAGGCAAAAATTTCTAGGTGCACAATCAACTAGTCAACAATGGCGTTTTATAGCGCTGATTAGGGCACGTCCATTTCTAAAACTTCTTCGTAGAAACCAACTCCCTTGCTTTTGCGTTCCTTGCGACTTAAATGTGACGACTGCTTTCAAAATTGTACAAATTCATAGCAAGATTGTAAAAATTGAATATGGCTCCAGGTACCAATTTGTATGTCCTGAGATAACAGTTAAAAGACCCTTCATTTTCCCCTTGCGGTCTAGTTCGGCCAAGTATTTCAGAAGCTTGGAACACTGAAAATAAGTGTCGTGGTCGTTAGGAGAGTTACGTCGAGGCTTCTTAAGGAGAAAAGCAACCGTCTTTGCCAGCCCGTCTTTTCATCAAGGATATTTTAACGGAAGCTTCTATGCGGAGGGAATATGATGACGTCACAAGTCAGAAGTTTTGGAAATAGTACGACTTAACTCCAGATATCTAAAGGGAAACCAACAATAGGCTGTTTCTCAATATATCAGACCTGTAGTAAGTACAGTGTTTAAACTAAAGGCCTTTGAATATTCCTTGATTCCTTAAGTTAGGAGCCAGCATCAAACAATAAGGTTTTGTTAGAGAGAAAGCTGATATTTGGACGTTTGGAAAGGGCAGTACTGTCAATATTGGCCATTGACATTCTTATTAATAGGGCAACATGAAAACTGAGCACTTTTTCCATAATTCAAACATTTACAAAATCGCGATGTCACCCTTTCCCTCTGCATAGTGTACGCAAGGCCGCATGCGCTGTCAGGAGTCACTCACAGAAGATATGATAATAGAGTATGTTCAATAAGTTACTTGTTTGTATAAGAAACAAAGTCTATAGTTACCTTTACAAATTGGTTTCAAAATCCCGAAAACGACGTCTATGAGAAAATAACATCTACAAAACCGCTAGGAAACACTGAATGTTTCTGACATTTGTTAAACGCATAAATGCAATTACAATCCGAAATACACATCTACACACAACATTGTTAAAACAGTTTATAGCTAGTCAATAGCTACAAGTTCTTCCTCTCTTCGGTACATGAAACACAAATATAAGCGTATCGTGTATGAGTAGCTTCATATCATAAATAAAAATGTTGCTCTAGCGAACTAGCACTGAAGCCTTGAAATGTAACTTTCTAAGTAAATATCACGTATTTCACAGTCAGTGTCTCTATACACACAAAACCCATTCTCTAAGCCTCGAGATCAAGCAGAGGCAGAGGAAAGCGGTTTATGACCTAAAATACAATGACCTGAAGTAAGGAGTCAGTGTTAAAATATAACAATTTTGATACCTCAGATATACAAGTAACAAAGCGCTTAAAATCATGTACAACATAAACTTTAAACAACCATTTTCCTAACATATTCTTCGAAGGAATACCGTCACTAAGCCCGCACAGTAAACATGCAGAATAAAGACAGTGCGCGCATGGCTTGCCATCGATGATTAAAATTTGACGTTAAGATCAATACTTAACCCAGGTCATTTTATCAATTAGGGCCATAGTACTGCTAACGTATGTTACTAGTATACAATCCCTTTGGGAAATCATGAGTTAAACTTGTAGACATCTAGCACTTAGCCCCACTAATCAACAACTTAAAAGTTCCAAGAATCATTAAATAAAATTTCTAAACTATTTACATTTAGTGATTTAAAAACATTCCCGTATCTATGCAGTATCAAAACGTATAAACACTGGCATTAGTAGTAAAACTAACGTCCGAAAACGAAGGCCAAGGTGACAGATGGCTTACTTTATCTTTGCGCGATTATCCATCATCGAAATAATCTATTCGCTTATTTTCTCCATTTCACGCTCCTTTCTGCGTAACTCTCCTTCAAGTGACTTCACTTTCTTCAGAATATTGTCCTTCCTTATTTCGTTATCTCTCCACTGAGCACGCCGGCGATCTAATAAATCTTTAGATACATTCTGTGCCTCTAGTTTTTGAATATTTATTGACAGTTCGGAAGCATTTTTCAAGACAGTTCCAAGCTCGGCGTTAAGATTATCGACTCGTCCCTGTAGATCTTTCATTTGTGTCTCCAGCAGTTCTTGAGGCCTCAACAAAACACTTCGAGAGGATGACGTTCTTTTGAACCTGGATAGAGAGCATAATGAATATTATTGTGCATAACGTAGTAACCCGGTAACTTTGCAATGCTGATAAACTGCAGCATTACAACTCAGCGTTTGAAAAATCCTACTTTACCGTTACGTACATGTACTGTGCAGCATCCAGTACAAATATCGGCTGTCCCTAGGAAGAAAAATGCTCCCGTAATTTTGAATACGAACTAGCTGGTGTAGTACCATGGGCATCCAAGTATGAAACATTTTATTCCTTTTATACAGTATGTCTACCGGTCAACCAACAACTGCAAGAGTGACGATATGTAAAAAATTGCCATAAATATCAATATGAGATCAAAGCACATCATGTATAGCGATTGGCACGTTACTTACTGTGGTTTGGGTAGAGTTGACTTCTTTGGTGCATCCCCTCGTAGTTCAATTATTCTCCCTTGTACAAAACTGTCATCCTGTTCGGTGGCCCCTACACCAGCAACACTTCGCAAATAGGCCCTCAGTTTTGCATTGTTGATGAAAGTGTTGTACTTCGACATTCTTTCCGTGATATTCTGCAATATTCGCAAAACAAGTTATCAGAAAATGTAAGCAAATACTTCTATGCGGTTAATAGACGGTCACTTGCTGCTGTTAGTTTACGGCAATTAAAAATGACACGTGAAGGTAGATTGTTGTTTCCACTGATGAAAAGTACGAAAAGATATCATGCTTACCACCTTCGACGGAAGGGAAATGAAACGAAGTCTTGCGAATTCTCTGTTACACAACATGACCCTGTTTACTAAATGATTCGATACCTTGTACGACACATTGTGCAACTCTTTGAAGAATTAGAGTTAGGCGACGGAATGCAAAATGCAAAAAGAGAGTTACATAAGTTGCCTCAAACATAGTAACCAGTTGTTGTTTTAATTTAAGTCTTTTATATATTTTTACAATGGGTTCAGTGCTGCTGTTTTAGAGTATTATATATATACATATACATATATATATAGTGTTCTGTGTACATCTACCATAGAAGACGAGGCCACAAAATATACAAATATACTTGACTACCCAATGGCAGTCAGGTGCTGGTAAATTAGATTCATATCATGAATACAGCATACCAAAACACAACACCAACGTAACTAACCTCGTCTGCAAAATCTTGCTCTACTGGTGTCCTCACTTTGACATTAAGAAGCTCGCTGACGACGTTCAGTTTATCTGACGTAGTTTGAGTATATCGGAATGCTGTTTCTATTGGGTTACTGATGGCTCCGTCATTTGCTGCAGCAGTCAACGCCTGAGTAGATGGTGTTGATCGAGATCTCGCGAAGAACATGTCTTGACAGCAAATACGAAGGCCCTGCAGCAGAAAATAAACATGAAGACTAATTATAAAACCAATACTGCTGCATGATGGTCATAACTGGGTCAGCAAAATTTCATGATTAAAAGTTTCCACATAAATATTATTTGAACATATGAAAGTACTAGTTACCGCAAAGAAGTCAACAGTAGGAATGCTGAACGGCAATAAGCGCGGAGAAACACGATAAGATTTATTGGGCAGAAGAGCCTCTCTTGGGTTAAGTAGGTGAAGAACTTTTGAAAAGGAGAGGGAAAGAGGTACACGACATACGTGGCATCGAATTACATTTACCAAGATTTTGTGAGATATCGGTTACTTACCTTGTAGAACTCCCTCATGAACAGTGGATTAGCATCATTGACAAGGTCATCTACTTTTATATGCGCCAGGCAGTGAACAATAACAACGACGAAGTCGCCGACACTTTCCATCCTCTCTTGTCGTATGAAGAGAATCTTGCGAGCTCTTTCGTAGAAGAACGAGTTCCTGAAAGCGTTTTTCTCGTAGTTGTTTGGTGGTAAACTTGATGCTAGAAGCAACGTTATCTCTGGCACGTGCATGGAATGTCGGAGAAGCTCTGCTAGGAATACACCATAGCGATAAACAACGAAGTTGGACGGACTTAGATCATTGATGTCCACTGGAATTAAGTCACCTTTGCACATCCACTGAGCATCCTACAAGGAAATAAAATGAAGTACATAAATTACCGGTGTCCGACAATTCCGTGCAACATTACTACTTATTTGCTCGAGTCTTGTTCTAGTCTAAAACTGGATTGAAGTGTAATTGACACAATACTGTATGACGGCCTACGAGAGCGACATCTTTCGGTAGTTATCTTACTTACATATAAGTAAAGCTGTGCATCCGAACAACCTTCATTTAAGACCCTTGCTTCTAAAAGGAATAAATTCCCTATTTAATCTCAACGAAACTACTGAAGACTATCCTTTCCCATTAGCCTTCGTTTAGGACCGTGTATCCTGCATCCCATGAATGAACTGTTGTTGGGTGAGTATTGCTTGGTCATCCGTCTCAAGAAAGGCTTACTGTGAAACAAGGTAACGAGTTACCTTGCAGATAATAAAACACTGCATGGAAAAAGGCACTTGAACATATCCGCATTACTGAACAATAAATATATGTTGCGAAACAGCATCCTCATCGTTAGGAAACTGTGATTCGCTTAATATTATCAGGCGTCTTCTTGGCGGCTAAATGCAACCATAAAGTAACGTTTTCAATGGAAAGGAATGAGCGATGTATCACTTCTCATGGAGATAGACGAAAGACGAAATAATTATTTTCTGCTAGTAAATAACTATCCATGGTCACTGATGGGTACGATTACTGAGTTGCCAATGATAATGATGCAAATATGAATTCGCCCATTTAATTAAAACATACCTGGATATCAATGTACGGCCGAGCTCCTTTGGCACCACCTATACCGTTATCTCCTTTTCCATTCTTAAGAATGTCCTCGATCTCATTCACTGTATCAAATAATGATGATCCGAGTAGCAAACGGAGCCAATCTTGTTCCGACATGCCTTCTGGTAAACCGGCTGTCAGAACTGGCATCTGTCCCTGATCCGACATGGGTATGCCAGAAGCAGACGAAGCTGTGATGAAAAAATGGATATTAGTATATTGTTATTCGTGACTTACGCAAGGCACAAAGTTGACGTGGTTAAGCCATAGCCACGACCACTTACTTTCGATTTTGTGTTACATACTTCGAGGATATAAAGTCAGGGAGGTCTTAGTAACTGAAACGACAAACAATTTCAATTACTGGAACGGTCGTGGAAGCAGACGAGTAAATTCTGAGTTGTCTGAACCAATGAGATAATACCACAATGAGAGCGTAAGATGGGGAGGGTGGGAAACAATGAAAAATACATGGAGGTCATAGAACGGTTGTACACAAAATGATCAATTCTATTGACCATAACCGACTAACTATCAGTGACACAATCCATCACGTCTGCTCTCAAAAATTTAGCAGTACTTCCTTTGGCTTTATATACGAAGAAACTACACCGTCAATATAAAAACACTGTGAGAACTTACAAGAACTGGTACGGTAACATAAGGAACTTCAAGCTTTACCATAAATCTTCCAAATGGCAACCAAATACACTAAAAACAAACTACATACAGCAGGTTCTACACTGCTTGAAACGTTAACGTAATGTTACTTTGATTAAAATACCTGGCTCTATGAGACATGTTTTGTAGCACATTCAGTTTGGGGTAAATGCTCGTTACTCTTCACAATCAAACACTCTTTACAGATAAAGGTGCTAATAGTGTGGCCCGGGCTTAAAAGCTGGCTAACGTGCTTAGTGTAGAACTGTACTTTAACGAATCGTGAAAAAAACCCCATACACGTACCCAAAAGTTCCGATGCCTTCGGTGGTGTCTTTGGTCTTATCGGTGCACTTGTAATTAAATCTTTGGCTCCTTCTGTTTGCAATGATGCCATCTTTAGTCGTCCTTCCCTTTCTGTGGTTTCAATGTCTTTGGCATAAGCATCTTTAATCTTTGCAAGTTCCATCTCTTTCCTTTTCTGTCGTCTTTGCTCAAGCTTCTGCTTCAGCGCTTCTTTCGTCCGTGCATGTTCTCGCTTAAGATTTTCCTCGAATTTTGCGATATTGTCTTGATGTTCTTTCATTAGTTTCTGCAAACAGAAGAATTTGGATTTCTTATTCTAGGCATTTGACACAACATACATTCCCCACCAACAGCTACAACGAACACGAAAATAATACAAGGCATTTTTCAGCTTACCCAAAGTACAATTTAACCGTATGCAACCGAGCTCTTAAGACTTAACAAGCGTCAATGTGAGTACACAAACGCATAAGAAACTACGATTTCTTACATCTCTCTCCTTTTCATCAACTTCTTTCTGTGCCATTGCCAGAAGCTCTGCCTGTTGCTTCTCTTGAAGCTTCTTTTTACGTGATGCTTCCCTGTCTGCCTCTCGTTCAGCCTCGCGAAGGGCTTCTCTTTCCTTTTCCTCATCCAACTCTTGCTCAAGGCGTCTGAAAATACAAAAATGCAGTTCTAAAAAATCTTTCAGGAAACTAAATATTTAACGTGTGTTAAAACTTAAATAATGTGGACTTCCGCCTTATAAATCGTAAAACTAGACTTAACAAATATGGCGTGTGTATCAATTTCAACTATAAATGAAACGAACTTAACAGGGTAACGAAAGGCATTCAGCCTTACATCACAGTCCAAGCTGTTTAACTACGCTCAGTTACGTTCCAACACAGAGAGACACTGAGTTCCAAGCCAAAAAAAACATCTTGATGGTAAAATCATTCGAATCAGTGAATGTATATATGAATGTAGGCATGTATGTATGTATGTATGTATGTATGTATGTATGTATGTATGTATGTATGTATGTATGTATGTATGTATAATAAATCATATCTACACTTTCAAGCGCTTGTTTGGAAAGGGAGGGAAAATAGCATTAAATCATAGAAACATAGCTCATTTGAATGTGACAATATTGAAACATAATATGCTAGCTATCTTTTCCTTATTTTCATCAAAAGTAGAACCTAACTTTCAGCTTTGGAAGTTTTGCTGGGAGAACAAAACATTTTGTTAACGCTTAGGGAGGAACAGTGAGAACTTTGCTACTGGCTGCTGCTTTGGCAATACAATGGCAAGATGGAATAAGATGGAAAGTAGAACAATGCTTAATGTGTGCCTGCCGAAACGATTCTGATTTGCTTCTACACCCATGGTGACTTCCACTCGGTTACTTCCGAAGCATCAAGATGGTCTTCATACATATGCTATAAATGTAGTATGAACTTTCAAAATCTCTTAAAGTAGTAAGTACCTAATCTCCTCTTCCATTTTCCTCTTCTGCTGATCGGTCTTCTGCTTTTTCTCTTCCTTTATAGCATTGATTTTTGCAGCGATATCAAACATTGTTCTTTCTCGGAATTCTTTAGCAGCATGGGCTGCCTTCTCAGCTTGCTCTGCGTATTGCTGGATCAAATCCTGCATGATGCAAAGATAACCGAACCTCGAATGATTATTCATCAAATAGCATCACGTGCCAAAAATATCAGTGACTCTACAGTTATCTAGACAAGAATTTCTTATAGAAAAGTGATCTATGGTTTTTACCAACTAAGCAAGATTCATCTAATCGATAAACAAATCTCTCTCATACATTCATCATACAACATACATTGCTACGAAATATGAAGCGAAAGTGATTTTCTTATGTGTTCACAACTTCGTGTCCACCTAAGGATCTATTGCCTACGTGTGTATTTCCCAGTTACGTCGATTCCCTTTTCACATCCTGAAACATGACTACATTTTGTGCAAACAAAAGATTATGAGCTAAATTTGATATGAACGAACGCCACTGAAATAACCCAATTCGAGTCCTTATCGCAGCTGACAATGTTGAAAAAAATCAAGATATATCAAAGGCGAAGGCCATGGGTTACGTTGCATTTACTTAAGCGACTTCCTTTAGAATGGATTAGCGGTAACAATACTATAAGAAACTTCACGATACATATCCCTGTCAATCCTAGTCAATTTGTGTTTTAAGAAAAGGTAGATCTGCTATATCTCACAGGAGTATTTCCATTAATTTACTGAACAGCTTTGAATTATAAAATACGCCTATACCTCCTTGGTAGTCAGTTCCCTCATATTTCCTGCCAATTCTTCTAGCTGTTGTTCTCTTAGCTCTAAACGAGCGTGGGCATGTTTGACTTCGATAGAAGGCATTCCTTCCTTTTCGGCTTCCTTTATTTTCTCTTCCGTTTCTTTGTCAAATTGAACCAGTTGTTTCTACCGGGAAAGATAACACGAGTTTACATCATTAGCGCATACTGCTTATACAAGAAATTATGTCGTAGGAGGGGAGAAGGAGGTGTTATGAAGAAACTCGACCTAAAATGATTTGGTTTCGTGGCAGCTGTTACCATCTCAATTGTGGCAGTTGATGACTTTAAATATCATCTTTGGGCTACTTTCTTACGAATCGCTGAAACCGATTTCGACGACTTCGACGACAACAAGTAGCCGTATGCTTGCTCAACAACGCCACCTGGACAGGGACTTGAATTCCTGTCCACCCTCTTGAATATGCGGTAGTAGCAGATCACAGTACAAATTATCGAAACAGCTACAAAACAGAATCAATTACACCAAACAGAAAAAATACTGATAAAAATGTCTACAATTTTTAAAAAAAATCCTTCACTAATACAAGGCAGGCTTGCCACTTCAAGGTATTGAGTTACATTGGAAGAGGTCGAAATACAAAGTAAACAGAAAAATAGATGTAATGACAGAAAAAGAAAGATTTCAAAGAAGATGGCGATTGACATTCGGTTTATTGTCAAGATCATAAGTAAGAGAAAAGCAGTCTGAAGACAGAGAGTTCCAGATCTATTATTATTATTATTATTAAACTTTATTCATGGTGATTTTTTATGGTGGAAACGTGTACACCGGAAGAATTATTCAGGTTCACTGAGATCAAGTCATGCCCCACAACCTCAGACCTCAAGAACCTTTCTCAGCACTCTCGCAGTG
>JAAAKL020011622.1:0-13539 GCA_010016065.2 Carybdea cf. marsupialis auct. non (Linnaeus, 1758) | reverse complement strand
ACATATTGATGGTAGTTTTTGGTATAGTTTTAACACTAGAAGAAGCCAACTACGGACGCTGCTTGCACTATAGGTGACGGTGTATTTGTTTCTGGTATTGACAGTGGATTGTTGATTGGGTTGCAGCCTATAGTTTTTTATACTTCAGCCAGTTTTCTGTAGTACGTTGGAGTAGATATATATAGTGGTTATAAAATTGGACAGTTTCGAGGGTTTTGATGAACATATTGATGGTAGTTTTTGGTATAGTTTTAACACTAGAAGAAGCCAACTACGGACGCTGCTTGCACTATAGGTGAAGCTGTATTTGTTTCTGGTATTGGCAGTGGATTGCTGATTGGGTTGCAGCCTATAGTTATGTATAGATCAGATAGTTTTCACTAGCACATTGGAGTAGGTACTTTTAGGAGTTATAAATTTGGTAGTGCTCTTGGTGCTGGTATTTGTCATAATGTTACTTATTTAATATAAGCTTGTGGGCAGTTTCGAGGGTTTTGATGAACATATTGGTTGTAGTTTTGGCGATGAAATAAACTCTTTTATTGACTTGATACAATAAAACCTCTGTATAGCGGACACGATTGGGATTGAGAAAAACTGTACACTATATAGAGGTGCCCACTTTATGAAGGCTTTTCCGAGTTTCATTCCTTTCCACTGATGTTCTGTCAACCATGTAGCAAATCCTAACTGATGGAGTTCCTCCAAAATTTGCTCTAGGATCATTTCTAAGAACTTAATTAGAGCTTCGACTAGTCAGGGTATGCAGCAATGAGATACTTTTCCTTCCGCTTGACCCGCTACCCTATATGCCCCCTTTAACCACTGCTGTTAATAGACTATCGTGTCTCAGCATGTTACCTATCCAGTTCTGCTTTATTTTATGACATCTAATAGTGACCATTTTTCTCCCTTGATTTGCAATAACTCTCTATTGTCTTTACATTCCATTCGGATTATTCTCTCAATCCTTCTCCAGACCAACATCTCACAAGGTTTGATCTCCATACAACAGAATCATGCAGAGCAAGGAGGATTTTGTTAGTCTTTTTTTCTTCACGCCGTTGGTCAAAAGTCTTGTGAGTGGCGCTCTATGTATCTAAAATGCTGATTTTGCCATTGCTACCCTTGATTCTATGACGATCACGCCGTAACAATCCTAAGTCACAATGCTGCCCAATCACTTGAAACTTCCATGGTGGTCCTTCTCCTGTCCTTCTCTTGATATTGCTCTTTACTTCATAATATTCCACCATGCTGTTTGGCCTGGTCATCACATTCTGAAGACCCTTTTCTGTACTTGACATTATCGTCTGATCACTAGCAAAACGAACCGTGACAATCTGTTGAGCTTTTAATCTGATACCAACATATATATATTCTATTGCCTGTAATAATATTAGTTTAGCGGAGATGTTGTGCAGTATAGGCGAGTGTGGACACTCCTCTTTCAAGAGGTTTCCTACAGCTACTGGTCCTGACTGGCAGCCTTCCACTCTGACTGTTATTGCCTCTCCAAGGTAAAAGGCCGGTATTCTTTTCCTCTCTCTCCTGTCAACTCTGATACCCTTCATCATCCTCATAAATCTGCTACAACTGTACCATTTCAACGCTCTTCATAGTCTCACTGACCTCTATAAAAGACTGGGTTGCGCTTCCCATCGTTTCCATCAGCGAAAAATGTGGTCACAAATACTAGTCCCCATAATCAAAATAGCGCGAGAAGGTCCGCCATGTTAGGTTACATTGTTTAAAAGCCTTATTTGACGGGGACTGAAATGGCTTCCAACGATTGTCCTCGCTTTCAGACGGAAGGTGCTCCATTCAGTGCTTTTTAGAGATCAGTTCGTAGTCCACGAATAGAACAAAACAGCTTGATAGTGCTCAATGCTTCTTTAAGCAATCACTCTTATAGCAGCAATTGCTTCTCTTGTCCCTCCAGTTTTACTACAGCCAAAATGATTATCGCTGATGTACTCTCCTGCTTTTGCTTCAATCCTGCTTCAGAACCTTCAGAGTGACTTTCAAAGTGTGTTAAGTGTAGCTGAAAGTGCGATGGTAACTGCATTCAACTGCATTTGGCTTCATGTCATGCAAAGATATTCAGCTTTTCCAGTATGATGTGACCAGTTCCTTTTTTCCTAGCGCTTATATCATTTCCGATGTTATTCAATTTGTGCCCTCTAACATGTTAGATTTCTGCACAGCTGTTGTTTCCCTTATTTCAATGTCTAGGAGAACCGACCCTTTGTCAATATTCTTTGCTTGCTTCATCGACATGCTTCCGTTAAAGTTTCATTACGGATTCCCATTAAGGACTTTAAAAGTTGATCGCGCCCTCTGCTAAGCATGTCCGCTGTACATAAGTTTCACTGTATTAGCTATCACGAGCTTTGCTGTTAGCTGATAATTAGTGTTTATTGTTCCTTTGGATGATAAACATGTACTATTGGGGTGATTTAAAGGTGCTTTTATATAAGCAAGAACCAATAAACCTGTCGAACATGGTGCTAGAGATGGAGATGAGAGCGGAAGCAGTATTACTGGTGCTGTTGATGATGCTCTTTTGTTGCAGTATTGTTGGTAGGCAGTAGAGCTGCCTTTGAACAACCAGGTAACCTGTTCATTTGATAGTAACGCAGTTGCAAACCATGAATAATAAAGACGAATATTACCAACAAAGTCATTCTCCTATGATTTAAAATGATCAACCCCATTCTAAGTTTGCAAATTCAACTGTGATTTTATTAAAAACTTCAATAATGTGATAGTTGCATGAAAGTTCAAACAATACCTTTACCTCATGCTATATACTCACGTCACAGAAGACGTCAAGGGCACTCAAGCAGATAAAAAACCATGGTAGAACGATTATAAAGCTCTGCATATTCTACCAAAATGAAATTTAAATCAATTTGATCATTTAGACTTATTACCATTACAATATAGATCTGAAGAAATCTGACGAAAAATTTCCCCTTCATATTCACTTCACTTCACTTCACTATCACTTGTCGAGTTCTTATTGATTGATGCAACTTCCACAGCAATAGAATACTTTAGAATGACGTCAAAATTATGTGAAAGTAACCAGTTCAACAAAAGTTTGAATTCATCTTGCATTAGCAAGTCAAAATATAAGCTGTTGTACATTTCAGGGGTGGAATGCGTATTGTGGACGATATTTTGTGTGCCGGAACTTCAGGCATAATTGACCACTGTGATGTAGAAATATTTGTTTCCTCGAATTGTTTTCATAGCGTCATCATTTTAGAGCTTTTTTCTGCTCAATATTTTGTTGCATCAAATTGCGTCTCTAAAATGATTTAATGTACAATTTTACCATCAAATGTTCAGTTACGAAATTTTTCTGATATCTGAGCCATTACCGAGATTTCATCATTTGAAAGACACACATTTACCAATGTTATTCTGGTGATAAAAAGCTCACGACCAAAGAAAAGGAAAATAACAATTGAAAGAAGAAAAATCCCTGATGGAATCGGATTGGTGTCAAGGTCTAAAATCAGATCAATCAAATAAAATTTGGTCTCCCGCTCCATCTAATAAATAATAACTATCTTGTACTTGATTAAGGTCTAGGAGGCTGGAGTGTAAAGAGAAACCAATGGGAAGACAAGAAACAATACAAAAAAGGTGAGTTGGTATCGTGCAGTGGGGTTGTGATAAAGACAAGTATAAAGGATATTCAGTAAAGGTTCAGTCTATTGTCTACGTAGTAACTCAGTAAATATGATGCATATGGTGATAGTATGGATCAAACCCGGAACTTCTGAACTCAAACACTGCTCTAAAAAGTGTAATAGTCAAGTCGACAATCCGGGAAAGCTATCCCGAATTCTGATCACCACCATCAACCTAATGCTTTTCGTTTCACTATCAGCTTCATCAGTGCAATAGTGTCTGCCTGAGTACTTGCTGCATGTATCTTTAAATATCGAGCAACGGTGTGTATAGTACTTGTTGATACTTGCATATGTATACATATAAATTGTAGGGTGTATTTCTTAATAGTTTAGGATTTTGGGAGAGAATATATTTTTTAAACGTTTTATCAGCTTGGTATTTTATTGATCTCTGCTTGGCATGTTTGTGGAGTTCGGTACTATTTAACCATTCTTTATTGCTTTAGTTATCGTCAAATCGCCCCAATTCTTAACAGCTTTGTTGGATAAAACTTGCTTTTCCCCCTGTAAACAAACTTTTGTTGAGCTTGTTGCCATTGCAGAAAGCTTAAACTATCTATGAGTTACAACATTGCATTACTGAAAGTGGGTACAAGGTGCAGCAAGTTTAAGTAGAAGTATTTACTCTGCATAGCTAACAAAATCCAGATTCTAAGACATCAGTTTCATGAATAATTCATAGGTTAATCTTTCCAAGATAAGCTCGCGATTTGTTGTCTTTTTCTCCCAAAACAACATCATTATGCATTGTGTATATGATATCAGCAGGTAACAAGATGTTACTTGACATTCCAGGGAATCGTCTTCACAGAAACCGTTAATCACCAGCTGGAACAAATCTCAAGCGAAACCTACAATAGTATTGGCCATAAAACACAACAATTCTATTGACAAAAGTTAAGTAGGAAAGAATTGAGCCATGTTTGTTCTGGCATACGTCAAATTTATGACTTGACCAACTAACTTTGCGAACAATGCAGATGCTCGATAAAGCGTAAAGGACGTAGTACAAGCGTAGTACTCTTGCTTTCTTATATAATAGAACTGGGGTTCACGCACCGAAAACCTAAGTTGTGTGCTATGGAAAGTGTGCACAGAAGCTATTGATACGACTTACATACTTATGTTTTGTTCGTGTTGTATATCACGTTGGGGATGACAATCAAAGGTTAATCAAACCTGAAACGATAACAACATATAAAATGTATGGTTATTGCAATTAATGCGTAGATATGCACCCCCTGTTTGGGACATTGTTTTAATTTGTGAAGCATGACCACAGAAAGTTGATATGAGTGCTTTCTGACATCGTTTGCGGTGCGAGTTCATAGGTGATATGTCGTAAGGCAAATTGCAACATCTGAACAGAAAAGGCTGACAGAAACCTGCTATGTCTTTTTAAAGGGGTAAGTGATCTACTTCTAATTAAAGGCAATTTAAAGGAGCACTAGTCGGCGCTTGTTAATAGTGAAAGTGTGTAGCCTTACATGTAAGGAGATGTTTATAAACGGTCTTCCTAATTTGCAACATGACTGGCTTGGAAGGGCACTCAAGCAGCAACCGCTTGGATAATTATATTTAATTGTTAAAAGCTTCATTAACATGTTTCTATGTTAAGAAATTGGAGAAGGAGTGTCAGTTCAGTAGGAAAATATACACTACGTGGCCAGTAATAATGTTAATGTCTATCCGATCGGTATTTTGAAGTGTAGAGTAGCCTATGGAATAGAAAGACAGTAGATGCTACGAACGGAAAGTTTTATGCTCGGATTTGTGCTCACTAGTTTGGTCAAAGTAATGGTTAATGCATAAGTATTATTGGTTTGTAGGAAAATGCATTTCAGTGTTAACAGAGATCTCAGGAGGTCTAAATGCTGCACTGCTCTCATTGCATGCGAGTTTTTCAACCCTCTTTATTTACAAGTCTTTGTTTTTGGAGAGCCAAGCGGAAAGAGACAAAAGAGAATTTTCAACATTCCGAGCAATGGCATTGTTAACATGGCTTGTACTTTGAAGTATCGATGAGTCAACATGTGACGTCGGATAGATACTTCCCGATTGTGCGCCCTCTTGGCAATCCATAAGTCTAGCACCTTGGGACATAGTACTTGCGGTACACGGTATTTTGTGCTGGTCCTCGGTAGAGAATATATATGAGGTAACGGGTTCTAGTATTTTTTCCCTGAGGTTTCGAGGACCTTTCGTGTGGACTGCGCACTTTGTTAGTAGGAATTTAGATGGGAAATTTTAGTTAAAGATCGTAGTTGCAAATAACTGGATTAAGGTTAATATTATCATTTACTAGCTTGCTTGTTGGTACTGATGACCGTAGTAATAATATTCATGTATATAGGAGACGAATGTGGCTAGATAGGTATATGAAAGGCGAAGATCTGCAACAAGTGACTCTCAGAATCTTTCTATTTAAGTGAACTTGAAATCAGAAATGGGAAGAAGTTGGGAAAATAATCGTTCTAGAGTAAAAATTAAGTGAGGGGGATATGTTAATCAATTTAACAAGAAGTTGTATGGTCACTTGTGCTATAAGCTAATTCCTGATTCATTCAAAACAAAAAAAATGAATATGGATTCAACTACAAGTATGTTTGCTCTTATTTATCCTACCAGCTAAAATACGGCCATGACCTCCGCCAAGATCATAAATTTACCTTCGTAGATCACCTCAAATAGCGGAATCATGTGTTTACGAGAGATCCGTTTCGTTGCACTCTCATCAGTCCGCTATTTAAGGTTATGTACAAATTTTGTAGTGCCAACCATCTCTTCAAATTTACCGTCCTAATAAATACACTTTCTTTCCATTGCCTTCAGCCGGTACTTAATTATTTCACTTTTTAAATCATTAACAATAACTTTTGTGCTTCAGATAAATACAACAGTTCCAATCCAATTTACAGATCAATGCGAACATGCTCGCAAATTCGTTTTTTTATTTCAATTTAGAGTCTTCTTTTCCCAGATGAAGGGGTTTAGCTAATGCCCATGTATATGGGAATTGTTACTGGAGCAGTGAGCACGTGAAGACTGGATGCTCTCCCTGGTGTTACCGATAGACCTTCTGGGACTCTAAACCTGACCCTCTTGAACTGATGGGATGGAATTTGTAAACTAGTACTCGTCGATATCTCGTTATAATACAATGCAAGTAACAATATAATGCAAGTAAAAAATTGAAAAAATCAGTCTGATTCAGGATACTACCAGGGCTCTCTGTGCCCTGCAGCTCGATGCATAATGAATGCCATGTTTACCTACGTTTGTTCATTATAAATGTTGTCCATTCCTTGAATAAGTGTGCAAATGTACATTGGCGTATCTTAGTCCATAACATTTCTGCTAGCTTTTCACCGATGTCTACCAAATGCTGAGCGATTAAGAGGTCCTTCCCCATCTTGGAGCAATGCATTCACTTAAGAGCTGCATACGGGTGGAAGACCTTTCTTAAAAGGTTCTGATAAAAAACAGAGGGATGCTTTCCATTAAATGTGTATAGAGAGTATTCGTACTACATTTACTGTAGACATTACCAGCTGTGTGCGATAGACCTCTTTTAAATTGCAATAACTTGCCATATTTTGTTTGCGACAGAATAGGCTGCACTTTTATTAAAGTAGGAGGCAAATTTGCTCCTTGCTTCCCAGATAGGCAGCTTGTCAGATAATACCAATACCTATCAATAAAAAGTGCCACGCATAATGGTCATTTAGACCATCAATAGTGGAAGTTTCAAAAATATTTGACTAGATGAATATTTACCCCCATACGCCCCTCCTTTATTCAAAACGGATTTACTGTTGTGTTATCATGGAACCTCTGAGCCTCGTGAAGGACAAGATTGCATTGTAAGCACAAATAATTGTTACTGTAAGATTCACGTAAAAAATAGGTTATCGCTAAAGCTTACACAGTAAAATCACTATATTTTGACAGGCCCAACATTTGCATTTATTTTTTACTCAAAGGGCGGCGCCACTTCCTTTTTACCCATAGAAGTAAAGTGATTATAGCACGTCATGAGTGATTTTACTATTTATACATGCAGTTATAGAGAAGGAAATGCGTTTCTTTAAATGTATCACTGACACTCAGAGTAAAACAGTTACTTATTTACCCTGGTATGGGTAATACAGTTTTCAAATTCAGCTTGCATGTTGCTCAACTCTGCATCAAATTTTATCCAAGACAGCTCACTTTACCGAGGAAAAAATATTTTACAAATTTGAGTACTCTGTTTTGTTTAAGAGCTGGGTCTTATATGCTTTGTTTGATCGCTTGACAAGAATGTGGGGAAGGTTTAACCATATCTGAACACTCATTCTATCAAGAGAAGAAGACTTTCTGCTCGTCGTAATTGTTGTTGTGATTTGGTTATAGCTGTTCATATCTCTGCTGCCAATATAGTATTATAAAGGCGAGGAAAGAAGTAATTCACATTAACCAACTCTGAACAAAAGAAGTTAGGCACATTATTTACAAGCTATGATTGACTGACTATGAACTCAACATGGGATCAATGATAGCATAATGATGATAGTTGCAATAACAGGTTATGTTGACGGTTTAGGTACAAAATGATCATCGCTGTCGTTGCAGCCACCATAATATAGGCTACAAAGAAATCATGGGGCTAACTCTTGAGAACTATAGTACTTCACTGTATAATATTAGACAGATCTATTGATGCTACAATATAAGTGCTTTTAAAGCTAATGTGCACGGAATTAAATGAGGTCGGACAAGTCCACTACCAGTGCAGTCTCCTGATACGCAAGGAAGACAGTTAAATGTAAGAGCCGTAGGGTTGTTATTGCTCCTCAAACTCTCACATGAAAAAGGGATTCAAAATCCCTTCCCTAAAAGAGTTAAAGATTGGCTTTTGTGTGCAAGTTTTATAGAATATGTCACTGTAGGCCTACCCAACCATTTATCCTTGTATATAAAGGATGCCTTGGTATACACGAATATCAACTAAATTTTATAAGAATTTGTTATTAACGTTTAGTATGATTACTCATGCAACACAAGATTTTTCTCATGTGGTTTAACCGTGTCTAAATTTAACT
Source organism: Carybdea cf. marsupialis auct. non (Linnaeus, 1758) (assembly GCA_010016065.2). Taxonomy (NCBI): domain Eukaryota; kingdom Metazoa; phylum Cnidaria; class Cubozoa; order Carybdeida; family Carybdeidae; genus Carybdea; species Carybdea cf. marsupialis auct. non (Linnaeus, 1758). Next base: position 4,748 of record JAAAKL020011622.1, on the reverse strand, counting down.
TTGATTGTCAATGTATAAACTTTTCATATGATAAACAATCAGATTATCAGAGAGTGCGTTGACTCATCATCAGCCCACTCATGCTTTTATGTTAAAACTGTTCTTACAAAGAGTCAAAAGATACTACTTGCAAGAAACTTCCTTTCACGCTACATAAAAGTAAAATACCATACGTGATTTCTGGCTGTGTGGTTATGCATTGTCAATGTAAATAGTTTCTTTTCTCTTTGTAAGATGTTTTCATGCCATACCAGTTATTACAAACTGGTATTTTGTTACGATTTTGTTTTTTTGGTTATAGCCTAGTATATAAGTTGAGGCTAGAGAGAAGGTTGGCAATGAAAAAGCATTACGCGAAACGTTAATTGAAGACTGCTTTATTTGGTCTACATATAAATATATATATATATATATATATATATATAAAGTGATAAAGATTATTTCGAAACGTAGATAGGTTTGTGTCTTATGGCTAATACCCACAAATATACAAACAAACGGAACAGAGGGTACCTTCTGGTGATCAAATATACATGTATATATATGTATATATAGTGATACTTGTTTCCAGGGGCTAAGGGGAACGAGTTGCATGGTTTATTACAGTAAACTACTTTTAGAAGTAATTATCTTGTATACACGCTTGAATCTATGAATCTAAGATACGTTTACCATAACCATGGAAAACACTCGAGAAAAATATATCAACTTTTGACTTGCATTACAAAACGTTCTGGTGAAGAAGTGATTGAAAGTCTTGCTTATATTGCCATTGATGCTTGTCGATTTCATATGGTCAAATCGATAAAAGAAAATCAGATTATAGGATTATAAGAGCATTTAAACTTTTTTGCTGCTGATACATAGTGTATTAAAAGGTATCAGATTGATATATTTCTCACCAACATACGTTACTAAGAAAGTTTGCTCATCACAGTCACTCTACTTTCAAGTGCTATTCACTTAATTGTTGTGCCACGTATTTATTTACTCCCTTCCCATATTCATGGCTCTGCTTGAGCATGAAATCGTTAGATCGGCCATAAAGACTAAAACCTAGAATAACCAGTCTTTCGATTAAAGTACCGTAAGTATTGTTAGATCAACCATTTTCAACTTGAAATTGCTGTAACATTAACAGTTAATCACATCAGATCTTGAATAGATGTATAAATGAGGAAATGAGGAGATAGACGTCATGCATTTTGTATTGGTTTCAGTAGCAAGAAGGGTTTTTCTGTTTAAGTACTTTCAAAATTCCTTTTACCGGGTCTGAAATTTTTTTGTTCTGAGGGTACAACAAAGTCGACACTCTTCTAGATTGTGTCGTATCTGCTTGTAAAATAATCGAGAATCAAAGCAAGCTTTCATGCCTATGAGTCATGCCTATTTTTTCGGTTACAACTATGTCCTCACTCGGTTTTTCATGAGTCATTGCATCCTTATGTTATATCCTTATTGTTTTCAAATGCAGAACAATGTGTCATGAAGTCAACTTTGGAATCATATTCTTGCACACTACGGGAAGTGATGTTTATCTGCACAAACTTTAAGCTAGTCTCAATACCTAACTCCTTCATGCATGGAGATTGCCATTCAATAGTAGGTTGATTCACACATAAAGGCTAAAATTCACTGACATTGCATCGCAGAGATTAAAAAGCAATTGATTTGACTTTGACAGCGATTCTGCTATGTTGTTTAGCCTTCATGATCATGGGGTTAGGAATGATACATATTAGAATAATCCCATGATCTTCAAAGTCAATGCGGAGGGAAAGTGATGACGTCACAAATCAAAAGTTTTGGAAATGGGCCGATTTGACTTCAGAAATCTAAAGGCAACCATGGAATAGGCTGTTTCGCAAAATACCAGATCTGTAGTGTATATAGTGTTTAAACTAAAAGCGTTTGAATTTCAAAAATCTCTAGTCAAAACTCCGTTAAAATTCCTTGGTTCCTTACGTTGGGAACCAGCATAAAATAAAAAGGTTTTGTTCGAGATATTTAAAAGCTGACATCTCCGTGCTTGGAAAGGGCAACACTCTCAATTTTGGCAATTGACGTCCTTACTAATAGAGCAAAATGAAGATTGAGGTATTTTTCCAAAATTCAAACATTTTCAAAATCGTGACGTCACACTTAACCTCCGCATAGCTTACATCGATTCTTATTTTTATTTATGAGAAAGTGGTAAATATTTTGACCGTGCAATGCGCGCATCATGGCCAGCTATTTGTGCTCCAGCAGATAAAGAGAAAAGACGTCTATGCGTCTTTCTTGGAGACCCTGGAGCCTTGTGATACGGGTCTTGGTGTATAGATTTAATTTGCATAGTTTGATTAGCTGATGATTGCAGCGTTCGTAGTTATACCTACCATTTGTCAATAAACATCAAAGTAGGACGAGAAACAAAATGTCAGCACGTATATTTACTTCCGATGAACAGTTATACGGACTATTACTCTTATTTCTTACATTTTTGATATGAAATATTTTGTAAGAAGCTTTTGTCTTTAGCTCTCTTTAAAAGCACTAATTACTCATAAATCATGTGCTAAGAGGATTATTCTGTTGCCATGTCACATTGTGTAAATTGTAACAGACCATTGCGTAAATACACTGAATATCTTTGTCTTGTGTACAATAAAACAACACTATAGAAATACTTTATTTTAAAGAGAATAGCTATAAGTTTGCATTCAAAAAACTGGACAGTAAGTTAAGGATACCGGGAGAAGTGCTTGGTAACTGGGCTACGAGGAATTAGACGGAAAAGTTCCGGCATGAATTTTGAAATATAGTCTTATCAGAATATCAGAAATTGATCTTTACGTTTCATGTTATTCCGATATATTGCCGTTTTGAAGAAACCATTTCAAGTTGCCTTACGTAAACTACTCCAAACATCTTTCGGCCCCATGATACTCTACTGTATTCTGGTGCAGCGGACACCCTCCAAACAGAGCTCCCGACTGTACTTGGCGCTACTCTCAGTAGATTTGATTTTTTTTAGGATATATCATTCATCATTTTATTCTGTCCTTGATTTGTCCTGTAGCCAGATAAATGCTTTCTTCTTTGAACTACATCTGTTATCACGTCGCGAGCGTCCAGTGCGCCTACTCTAAAATGGAACATAGACATATTGGGTGCTCTCTGATTATTCCATAAGAAAGGTGATATGTTTCCAGCTTTCAAACATTTTCTTCGTATTCATGAACGAGGTACTAGCACCACCAGTCTGTGATGCCCTAAATGTCTTTGTTTCTATAATACATTCCTCCCATTACATTGGCATGGTTGGTTGTATTAATCCCCATGCATATAGCCCTTTACTGCCTCTTTCTCACTTCATTGATGATGGCTGGCTTCTTCTGTTTGTTTATAATTACGAAGGATTTGACATGTCATACTTTGATTGAGTTTTTTAATAACTATATAAAAATAAAGAATAAACAGAAACAAGAATGGCTTGTAATACAAATCATATGCTCCTTTTATTCATGTTTATAGTCATATCCATTTCTTTTCTTTTTCCTAAGTTTTTTACTGACGCACTACAAAAAAAAATTAAGAAAATGGCGTGTTTCCACTACTCTTTTCCGTATATTTTATTCAATGGCTGCTTATGTGGGTACTTATATCTCAGAACCAATTTCTCTGGAAATTATGGAAATAGTGACACCAATAGGCTATAGCTGTGGTGATCTTAGTGGTTGTAAAGCATATTTAATACCCCTTATTTTCTTTCTCATATCCTTTGAGATTTTCCCCATAGCTTCTTGCGTTTTTTATAGAATCTGTCCATATTTGCTTTTTTTTCGAATTTGATTTTTCGGCCTAAATATACTAAGATTTCTCGAAGAGCTATTTTGGAGGTGAATTCACCCTCTATCCATCCACTTTTTGCAGAGGTATAGTTACTTCAGAAGCATTAATAGATACCAGCAATGACGGGAACAAATGATCTTGTGATTTTATCAAACCTGTCAAAACTAATTTTATGCTCTATTTCTTGATACCCAAACAATAACTTAGTTTTAAAATGAACTATGTACAGAAATTAATACTTAATTAGTTACCTGAAAAAATTAAACCTAACACAATCTACATTGTCATTTCTAAAATTACAGAATGTAAAAGCTAATACTACATTACTTTGCCTCTAATCGTAATACGTATTAACTGTTTACTATATATTGAATTTACAATTTTATTATCCATATCAAATGTAATTCTTATGCCCAGATTTGTCCACAATAAAGAGCCATTTAGCTAGCTTTCATGTGTTTAGAGAGGATACAGAGGATTTGCTGAGGTTCTCTTTAATATCATAGTGGTGAGATTTTTCCTTACCTATTTTGTCTTTTTTTTACGCCAAAACACGGAAAATACATCACATATTTCTTTGCAAGTTTTCGACCCCTCCCAAAACTCGGATTAAAGACCAGCTACAAATATTTAATGCCTCAGAGAACAAAACTGAAGTCCGCATCTACACATAATTGAGTCTAAGCCGATTAAAACATTTAATCCATAACTTATTAACTTTATTAATAAGCTTTTCCTCTCAAAGAGACTATATGTCTTGGATTTACTCTAATTAGCCATGGCTTGGCTCTCAAGTCTTCCACCAAGTTGATCAAATCCAACAAGAGCCAAGAGCTAATATGGCACTTTTGACGAGGCCGAAAGAGCTAAGAGCTCATATAGTATGAGCTCTAGCAAAATTATAAGAATCAATA
>JAAAKL020011621.1:0-13539 GCA_010016065.2 Carybdea cf. marsupialis auct. non (Linnaeus, 1758) | reverse complement strand
GTATGAAAAGCCTAGTTCGAACGTGGTGATTTCGCACCCCAATTTGCAGAATTGTGTTTTGCGCTCCTCGTTTAAAACGTATTTGCGTCGGGAGTTCCCTTACACCCCTGACTTTTTGCTTATGCTGTTGACACTCTACCAAATTACATCTGCAACTGATTTCAAACAAGCGTATGACGAACGTGCTAACCAATCTACAAAACGCTCGCTGCAAACATCCTGCAGCCAACCAACCAATAAGATCTATTAATAGGTTATTTCCATTTCGAAGCAATTATGACGTCTCGTGGCTGTAGTCAATCAAACGACGCCGCCCTCAAAACGTTGTGGTTTATGTCATGTGACTATTGATCTTTATTTTGATTGGTTCATTATAAGCTACAGTAGCCTGTAGTCAAAACTGATCAGATATTTAGGCTACGGTAGCTTGCAGCCAGGTTACACGTAGAGGGCAAACAATTATGTATGACAGCCAGTTATATTTGGTAGGATGCCACATGAAGTAAGCTACCACGGGTGTCGTAAGCTTTCTCAGCCATTAGGTCAAAATGATTTCTCATAATATTGAACATGGAGACTAGTAGATGTCAAGAAAAAACAGTATTTTTTTATAGCCTGAAAGAACCTGCCTTCATTAGATCATTTCCATCAGTTTACTTTACCACAAGTGCTTGTCCAACGAGCGTTTGGCGATATCTGAGCACTCCAGATTTTGCTTGGCTTTCACAACAGAGCTGAGAATGACTTCTAGCCCATTTTGTAGAATTTACCCTGAGGAGTGGCAGAAGTTTTTCTTGACCCACCGTTCCATTTCGATCAAGTTCTTCTTTTCCAGGTACTAGCGAAATATGTATCCTGGTGTTTAATCGTTATTGCACTTGTTACAACATGTTCCTCCATTTTTAACAGATGCGTACTCGTCCGATGATCCTGTCGGTGAAGTATATGTTCAAGTCGATACGTTTACGTATCCAGCCACTGGAGAGCACAAAGTGACTGTGAAAGGTGAGAGGATACTTGCATGTTTAAAGTACTATATGGCAACATCAAAACGAAACTTTTTAACGATTTTTTTGTTATTTGAAAACCTAGCGATGAGAAGATTTAATGTCGCGTGCAAGGCAACGTTTTACATGAATATAACTTGAATTTATGCAAAAGCATTGAATCTGCCATCTTATTTTGATTAGAAACTTACTTGACTTCATTTTATTGCCATTCTTCCATGTAGGCGTAGCCTTAAACTTCATACTTAGAAAGATCAATCAGTGTGGTCATAGTATTCTGAAGTCATTTTAGATATATGTGTATCTATGTATATCAATAAATGGTAATAAAAATAGATAAAAGTTTGTTATGAAGACTACCCAATAACAGAAACGTCAGCGACCTTGATTACTAATGTATCCCGCCTCACACTAATATTCTCGAATTATTTACTTCATCAATTCCAATACACCTTTCCTAGTTCGGTCTATTCTCAGACCGGAAGTCAGGCAAAATCAAACATGACCGAGTGTTTTATTATTATTGTTATTATTATCATTATTTTTCTTATATTATTAAGTATTTTAAAGATGACGTCAATGAATGACTTAAGTTTGCCCCAGATGCTTTATAGCATACGCGCGCCAGAAAAGTCAATTTTCATAATTAAAGACTGAAATGAAATGCTTTAGTACATGATACAAGCCTCTGTCTTCAACTATATCAAGGGTAATTCCGTCAATATCCATGTGCTATGATTAATTTAATATAATTCTGTTTGAGATATATCTTTCGACCGATAACCGAAAAATTTAATTTGAGAAAATGTAGGACTTGATGCTACAAGTGAGATGACTCTCTGAAATTTGAGTTCTCTTATAATAAACTGCATCTTAACATCAACGTCTTTATTCCAAGATTGAGGACGTTTCCTCACAGTGAAAGAGTAGACAAAAGTGCAAATTCTTTCAGACTGGTGTACGCGATTATACCCTGTAAGTTGCAAGGAACCGTGAAACCAGTCTGATAGACGCGTTCACTACGTTCTGACTTTAGTAATGGGGTTCCGTATCAGGTTAAAGCGAAACATGCCCGCTGCAGGTCAAAGTGAGCTGGTGAAAAATTGATGACTTCTCACAGCGGAACGTATGAGAATTGTAGACTTATGCTTAGATTCAAAATTCAATATGCCTTTATGTGGGACACAATCAAGATTAAAACACCAAAAAGAAGTACGGTGTATGATTTTTTATGAGTTGTTTAGATTAAGTTCTTAACAAGCACACGAAGGGAAATAGACCAATGTGCTTAATGAATGAAGGCCGACACGCCTTGTGCACGTAAAATATCATTTACAGACGAACGTATTCTTGAAGCCTTAACCCAGATCTCTCTCTTTTTAAAAAGTTCTATGTAAACTCGACATGAGAGTATGAGAACAAACAACAAATACCCTGAGTTGTTAGCAGCTCCTTTTAAAGGCTGACGAAACTCATAGCCTTTGATAACGTGATGTAACAACTGCAACCGTGTATGGGGATCACCTTTTGAGACAACGTTTGTTGAAATTTGCACTAATAGCACCTACTTCTGAATCAGTTGTGTACTGTATTGGATCGTCAAGCTTTTACTCTCAAATTCTGCTAGTTTGCTAGGACTAACTCATAACACGGAGCAACTGTCATATTCGTAGGACAGACGAAAATGCATGAAGACAGCGACCTGATCTGACTTTTCTTGACGGACAATAGGGAGGCGAGCAAATTTTGCGTCCTAGTTTTCTCGTCCAAACATGTGATAAGTTAATTGATGTTATTTGATTGACAGGTGTATTAATGACGTTATCCTTGAGTTTCTTGAGTGCAGTCTGGACTTACATACATCCGCGAGAGGGCTTATTTGAGGTAGTGGTTGGGGTTTCTGAATTTCTGTTATTACATGATATGAAACTTCTTTACGAATGTTCTGTAAGAAATTTGAAAATAATACTAATTATTTCGTTCTTTGTTAACAGTTGTCGAGGCAAGAGATTTACAGTGGCAGGCGTCCAGTAAGTAAAAAATTACTATTTTGTATTATCAATGGTTTTTTTTAAGAATATGACAAGAAGGAACTAATAATGGCGGAAGTTTTTGTTTCAATGCTGCAGAGAAGCTGCAATTTTGATAAAATTTGAGACGAATCCATTGCTTTCCTTGAGGTCCCACGATCTTATTTTGCGAATTGATATTTATTATCTATGTACCACACTTCGAATAAACATCACAACAGAAAGGTAGGGGTCATAGAGGGATTGTTATTTAAGACAATCAGATAACCAAATCGTATGAAAGGCTGCAAAGTGAATATCAACTGATCTGAATTCTGCTTGTGCCAAAGTACAGGCTTGATGACTCCATCTCAACTTAAACTGGCCTGTGAACTGCCTTCTATGTTTTTTCCAAATATCAGTGTTGGCCGTGCACTTATGTCATGGTAATTTGTGTGTGCGTCACTTTGCTGCAACCCTTACAATATATCTTTATTAGCTTTTGACAAAACATTTTAGAAATAAACAGTGTACTATATAGTTCTGCTGTTCCTAATTTGAACAGGTTTCTGATTTGAACAAAGTCAGTAGTAAGGTGAAATTTCCGTGACAGATCCAAAGTTCACCGAGTACATAACTCTATATTTCGCACGTCTTTCCTTTTCTATGCATTATTTTCTTGCCACAAATTTCCTTTACAATTTGATTGTTCTTAAGAACGTAGATTTTGCCCTGAAGTATGTGTCACAAAAAACGGATGCTAATTGGGGTCTTAATTATTCAGATTTATACTGATCATATGATCCAAACCACCTATTTATTTTTGGTTTTTTGCAAGATCCACTTGTATTTGCAACCCTTCATGTAGGTTAAATTAGCCAAACCAAGGTTTCCTTCTATGGTAACTAGAGCTGCACTGAATTGGAACATTGGAACATGAAAAATAGGTGCCAATCAGTGACTTGTCAATAATGGTATAGAAATAGATTATGAATGGAGATTTTTCAGAATTTCCTCGTATTATTAATTTTCCTGCCTCATTTTCTATCCGAATCTGGTCCACTGTCAAAAGCCGTTCCAAAGTAGTAAAGATAGCAGATCCAAAGGAGTATGGATCCACTAGACTCCAGTTTAACACAAGGACGATTCGCACAAGTTCTGGTACGGGGACATTTGGATACATGCCCATGTAAACAGGGTGTGAGAATATTAGGTTAACTTTCCTTATTTGTATGTAAAACTAAATGTGAAACTATGCAATCCCGTCCTGGGCTATTGTATAACAGTTTATTTTTGTGACCCCTTATTGAATAGTGACCCCTCTCCCCCTGAAGTTTTTGTTTATGTTTCTTAAGAATGTTCATTTCTTTTTGCTCTTAGGTGTATTCCGTCCGTTCGTTGAGGTAGCAGTGCTTGGTCCACATTTGAGTGACAAAAGGAGGCGTCATTCAACGCGATCGAAAAACAACAACTGGTCGCCAAAATACAACGAAACTATGCACTTGTAAGTTCATTGAATGACTTATATGACATTTAAGCTATCGATGGACATCGAAGCAAATCTGCTAAAACGTACTACCAAGGTTTCAGTCAGATGTAGATAACAGCTTTGTGTTTGAATTTAGATTTACCAGAGGGGTTTTAATGAGAAATTGTTATTCCATGTTTTAAAGTTAACGCTACTACTGCCGCTCTGGGCTGTTTTAACCTAGTTAGCAAGATAATATTGCCTCTTAGCCCTTATATGAAGGTAATTTTTATAACAGAATATTGCCCAAAACCGTGAAATTGTTTGATCTCATTTTGTAGTGTGTTGTTAAAATGGTTTGTGCCGAAGATCAGGTATTAAATCATCTATGTTGGCTGCAACCTTGATTACCCAAGGCTTTAACTCCCGAACGTAGGCATTTGAACTCCAATGACAACTGGCATCTGCTACTAAGTGTTCTTCGCACATACAGGGTCACTGGTTTTGATTTCTATGATTATTCAAGTAACTTTACATTTCAATGTGGAAAAGCATGCCTGTAGTAAAGTGCAGACAATAAATGTATAGACAATTAAAAGTGAAATAACTGTAAGAGGCTGGTCTGTCTTGTAAGATCTAGCAGGCTGAATATGATCTGTAACGCACGAGAAGCTACATAGTTGATATTATCCAAAATTTTTATTTCCACTTTCAAGGGAATGTTAATTCTTTCCAGTAAGCAAAGCTTATGCAAACAGGGACTGAAGTTGGTTTTTGATACCAGGGATCAGTTTCTTGAGCTCCTTAAGGTTTTCTGCTTGAGCTTCCTTCGATTTCTGTGATGTCCTGGTTTCCCTTGATTATTGTATGTTTTAGATCTTCTTTCTATCAAATTAGTACATAACGGATTGTACTGTTGGAGCAATATATAAATTAGATACTAGCTGAAACTCTTGGAGTTATTGTCTATTATCATGGAGATGAGGGAATTAAGAAATGGTGCCATGACTAGGGACACATAGGAAGTTTATCATCGTGCTTCACCTAGCCACGTTGTAAGAGCATACACTGTTTGAATCCAAGTGGTGACATATTGCCTATAGCTTTGGTATCTTTTCAAAAAGTAAGAATTGTTGTTGTGTGGCCGTATTATACGTGGTAAGAACTCCACGAGCCTAGGAAGTGTCTGTATTATTAGCAAAGTGGTTAAAATGGCCTCTGTAGGGTTCTAGTTTAAGTGTTGTTTGTTCCGTCGGACTTAAGGCCCTGCACTCTAGCAGTTTTCCAAAGCAACCACGTCATTATGCTCTTCGATGCTTCTAGTTATGAACCCGTTGATTCTTGGGGTCCAAGGAACTTAGTCCAATATAGTACTGTGCTTCTGATGGGGAGGCGTATTGAAGTTTGCTGCGCGAAGTTACGTCTTTCACATCGTGTCTGTACAAGTAATAATTATTCCACATTTTCTCTTTTTAAGCAATCTTGGTAACGATGAAAAATTGGAAAAGTATGAATTGCAAATCAGCGTTAAAGATTACTGTTTTGGTCGACCCGATTGCTTGATAGGAGTTGCTGTAATTCAATTAAAAGACATTGTGAATATGAGCTCCAGCTCTTTTGCTTCATGGTGTGTTCTTGGAAGAGCGCTTTATCTAGATGATGCAGGATGGACAACACTACGGATCTTGTCGCAAAGACGAAATGACGAGCTCTCGCGCGATTTTGTTGCATTGAAGTTCGATAGGCGTCGAGATGGGTTTAACTGAGGCAGACGATGGATGGAGGAGCGATGACGCATTCCCGGAACATCAAAGTGGCATCTTCCAAGTTCTTGGAGTTAATTTCATGTATTGGCGACGCTGTCACCGAGTAATTACTACCTCAACTGTACGCTATGCAAATTCCACCAGAGCATCTCTGGTTAATGCCTACCGAGAATTTCTGATCCCTCCACAATTTGGAAGGGGCTTCAAAACAGCGTATTTTCGATTTCTGTGTTCCTCTGTTTTGGGATGAAGAAAGTAAGCAGAGAAAGATATTTTTGTACTGACACACACCCATTTCCCAATATCATACCCTCCTGGACCTATTCAAGGATGTGTGGTACAATCTATTTCCAACATGTTTCTATGGTACGGCCTTATTATGTATAAGGTCCATTCTTCGTTGTAGACAATTTTGAAGGTGCTTATGTAGGTAGCTTGTGGTGCCTTGTCTCTTACGTAGACAGTTGCTAGTTTCCAGACTTCTAATAGAGTATACACTATTGTTGTTCTGACGATTGTATAGCCTAGTTAACAACTTTGATAATAGAATTCTTGCAGGGTTATTTTTATGTGTATTGGTTGTGAAGCAGCCGTATTTTAGGTAAGAATTTTCTGTATTCATGTCGATGCACACTAGGTTATTTAACATATGCGTACTGGAGTAGTTTGACATGAGGTAAATCCTTATACCCGAGTATGAGAATTTAAGTGCCATTTTACTAATAAGAAGGGGATAAAGAACAACATATCTAGTCTTTTCCCAGGGGCAGTTTTCCGACGTGTGGGACCCAGGGCACTTTTCCAATATGGGGCCCTATTAACGAGAAGAAGTGCTGTCTATATGTGGCTTTATTTGTGTGGTTAGTTGTGATTTCCCATCCTTTCTCAAATTACTGAGAAAGCTTTTAGGAAAAAGAGAAATCGACGCAAAAAAAAATTTCTGAGGTGAAAGTGCGGGGGCCTTCTAAAGCGTGGACCCTGGGCTAAAGCCCCATTCCTTCAGTGGCCTATTTGATGTATGTTTAACGGAGAGTCAAAACAACCACATGACTTCGCAAGTCTGGATTGTGTTTAAAATAGAACCGCTATTTTCCCCCTTTGGTCCTGTTACAACTCATATTCTGGGTTGAACTATAGTCGCTAATCTAATTGATAATATGCAGAAGGTCTGAGGAAGGAGGTGGCTGGAAAATGGGTTTGAGTCCTTGTTATGCTGTTACAGCTGTTACAATATTCACAATGTTAATCGGTACTTTTAGCTTCCCTTTTAGGAAGCTACCCGTGAGAATATGTTTTCAATGAACCATTATTTCTTTTGACTCTGTATCATTTAATAGTAGCGACCTGATGCCAGAAATATGGTAAGCTACATAACTCTCACACGTTATATACGACTTAATTGAAAGCCCTGAGGTACCCCTCAACTAAACTACTCTTTTACGAATATACAGTGACACTAAGTCCATATTATTAACTAAAACATTGGTTTCGCGTTATTTTATTTAAGTTTAGGTAATCTTCAGAAGATTAACCGCGTTACCTATTGCGTGTATTAAGCAGAGTAAAATTCTGTTTTTATTAGCCAGTGGACTTCTTCAGTAGCATTCGAAACATATTTCTTTGGTTGTTGACAGAAGTGGTATGCTGTATAATTGTACTTTCAATTCTCTTTGGAATTATTCAAATATTTTTCTATATAGTGTTTTTTATGAAGTTGGAATAACTATTGAATCAAGTTTCCTACGTGAAGATCAGCTGTCGTTGGTTCCGGTATTTATTCAATCCGTCGTTTATTCTTTCGTTCATATATTCGTTTCTTCTTTCATCTTATCTGTTCATTCGTTCGTGCGCGTGTTTGTTTAACGTAATTTGTTCAGATCGTTTGAGTCAATGTCCTTTTTACAATTGGGGTCTTATGTACAGTTTTCAATATATTTAGACAAACCAGATTGGTTGTAGTCATCTATGGAATTTTTTGGTGTGCTGATGTGCTCTCGACTTTTGGCAACACTTTAAAGATCCTTTCGCGTCCAGGAGAAAGTGCCAAGATGGCAAAGTTAATACGGAAGAAGCATCTGTAGAAATCGTCTAGGAATTTGCTACCCTTTTAAGCATTAAACAAGAAATCAGGCTAAACAGAAAAGTAGCACTAAATTGTATGAAGAATTGTTGGTAACTTATATTTCGACTGGTCAAGCCAGTCTTCCTCAGAGTACAAAGTTTTTCATCTTTTAGACAAGGTCTAATGACAGTTGAAAAGACCTTGTCTAAAAGATGAAAAACTTTGTACTCTTTTTATTCATGAACGAATCCACTCAGTTCGATCTTACTACTATGGCTCGAATCAAACTTTATACCATATTTTAGTGTTCCTTTGATATACCTGAGTATTCTTTTGACACTCAGACACAATGTTGAGTACCGGGATCAGACGATTACTGATCCCAACGCTTGTGCAGAATCTGGTCTTGTACCACATTCTGCATAAGTGAGACTCCCAATTACTGACAGGTACTTAGTTTTCTCAACAATATCACCATCATCCCTCATCCGCTTACAACCTACTTCTTGAGAGGTTGACACACTATGACATTCACTCATATCATACTTCTTCAATATCTCTGTCAGGTACTTCTTGAGGGGTTGACACACTATGGCATTCTCTCATATCATACTTCTTCGATATCTCCGTTAGGTACTTATTGAGGGGTTGAAACACTATGGCATTCACTCATATCATACTTCTTCAATATCTCTGTTAGGTACTTATTGAGGGGTTGACACACTATGGCATTCACTCATATCATACTTCTTCAATATCTCTGTTAGGTACTTCTTGAGGGGTTGACACACTATAGCATTCACTCATATCATACTTCTTCAATATCTCTGTTAGGTACTTCTTGAGGGGTTGAAACACTATAGCATTCACTCATATCATACTTCTTCAATATCTCTGTTAGGTACTTCTTCTGACTTAGAAATAAAGTTCTCTTGAATCGATTACCGATCATTTGCATTCCAAGGAAAGAATGTCCTTCTCCAAGATCTTTCATTGCAAATTTCTTCTGTACAAGATCCTTTTCAATCTCTAGCATTTGCTTGTTAGTACAAAATAGAAGTCATCCACATACATCCATAGTATCAATAGATCTGCTCCCATTCGCTTAGTGTAGATACAGTTGTCAATCTTACACTGTATATACTCTATACTCTTTAGGCAACTGTCATTAGTCTTATACCAACATGTAGCTGCCTGCTTAAGCCCATAGAGGCTTCTTTTGAGACGACATACAAGGTCCTCTTTACCTCTTACCTCATAGACTTCTGGTTGACTAATATATACCTCATCTTCTAGCTCTCCATTCAAGAATGCTGTGTCCACATCCATTTGATGTATTTCCATATCAAGAGCATTTTCAATTGATAAAAGCACTCGAATGGACGTAAAATGAACTACTGGTGCAAATGTCTGCTCGTAGTCCACACCTTCTTGCTGTGTAAAACCTCTTGCAACAAGGCCGGCCTTATACCTTTCAACTTTCCTTTCGGCATCATATTTCAACTTGAAGACCCAAGAACCGATAACTTTTTATGCTCTGGCAACTGAACTAATTCCCACGTTTCATTCCTAGAGAGCGAATCATACTCGTTATCCATAGCTTCTTAAAGCCTTCTCTAGATTAGCTTGTTCATCTTAAACACACGTTTCACTATTGAGTGCATATTCCCACCAGTCTCCAGTTAAAACTTCGTATCTCTCTGGAGGTCTCCTCTTTCTGGAGGTCTTCTCTCTCTCTCTGTGATCTCCTTACTTCCTGTACTTTATCCACAGGATCAATATTGCCTTCTGGAGCTGCATTTTTATTCTCATTCTCTTCAGTTGCTTCTGGTTCTCCTATCTTACGTTCTTCATTCCCTCTTTGTGTAGTGCATGGCAACATAACATCATGCTCTCTGCTGCTCTCACCTGCAGTTCTCTTGCTGAAACTGTCTTCCACAAAGCAAACATCTTGAAATAAATAAAATTTCTTATTAACGGATCCGATAATCTATAATCTTTTCTATACTAGCTATATCCAGTAAAGATACACTTATGAGACTTGGAATCCCATTTTCTTCTCCTCTCACTTGGGACATGCATAAACGCATCACATCCAAACACACGAAAGTGAGAAATGTCAGGTTTTCTCTCACTGATACACTGAAATGGTGTCGTATCACTTACAGCACTAGTAAAGCACCTATTTTGAATAAACACTCCTGCAAAAACAGCCTCTGCCCAAAATATTTTTTCTAACTCTGCCTCTTGCAGTATAGATCTCTTGAATAGTCCTATTCATTCGTTACACGGCTCCGTTTTGTTGTGGGATACCTGGGATGGTCAACTGTCTTTGTATTCCGTGCAACACAAGATACTCTCTCTATTCATTAGAAAGACATTCACCCCCATTATCTGACCTGAGAGCACACACTTTCTGACCATATGCAGTATTCATCATAGCTTCGTACTGACAAAATTTTTCAACGACTTCACTCTTTTCTTTCGTAAAATAGACTGCAGTAAAGCGAGATTTGTCATCAATAACAGTGACAAAATAGCTCCTACCCCCAATACTCGCGGTGGGCATGGGACAACAAACATCACTATGCACTAAACCTCCCACTTCATGGGCAAGATTACTGCTTGCTTTTGAAAACTTGCCTCTGCATTGTTTACCTTTCACACATGCCTCACAAAAATCTGAGCCTTCTTTCACATCAAAGTCTAAACCAAGAACATATTAGCAGTATTTGCAGTTTGACAATCATGCTGACATTCAGCAAAGGGCACAACATCTAATGTAAACAAACTAGCCTTTGCAATAAGGCGTCCTAACACCATGGAGCTCTCATTTCTAATAAAACACTGCTTGTGGTCAAATTCAACAGTATGACCTTTCCGCCTGACTGCACTAATAGAAAACAAATTTCTGGCAAGGTCCGTCACATACAAAACGTCCAATAGCTTTGCAAGGCCAGATTCGATGCCTGTTTCACTCGTAACCACACAGTGCCTTTTGCCAAGTGCCTTAACAAAACGATTATCCCCCAAACGAACCTTTTCTGCCTTACTAAACTTGTGATATTCAGAAAAGAGCTTTCTATTTGGAGTCATATGTTCTGTGCAACCCGAATCTAAATGCCATACTTCACACTCCTCCGAATTATTACTTGGGCTGTTACCAGTCGACCACAACGACCCAAAACTGGCTCCCTTCGTTTGATCAACAGTAGAGTTCTTTGATTTATAATCAGTTTCGACACTCTTTCGTATGGTGTCCGTGCTTTCCACAATAGCACAAACCCATTTATTGTTATGTGACGTCACACTAGCGATGATGTAACACCAAAGGCGATTTAACCGGGCAAGATTGAAGCTGTTGTGCTAACTCGGTCGTTTGTCCGTAGATAAAGTCTGTGTGCCATTTGAATGTTTCACATCCACATGCATGATACCTGCGTTGCCTTCTGCTGGCGAACTGCCAGAAGGAGTGTCCACACTCAGAGAAACTAGCAGCTATCTTCAGCTTCTTGGCTGGAGGTTGACATTGTTCTGTAGGCGATCGCCATGTTTTGGGGAATCATTCACTCGAAATTGAAAAGATAGGAGAAAAATAAGGCCGTGGTGATCGTTTCAGCGCCCCAACAATATTACGTATCTCTTGGTTACTGAGTTAAATCAATGGCATTCGGAAGCAGAGCAAATCCTCCACTGGTAAACAATACCATGGCAGTAAAGGGCAAGAGTGAAACAAGTAGTGTATTATGAGCAAATAACAGAGACAAGGATTCTCCGCGTAGTAAATGCAATGTACACAGATAGTAAAGAAAGCTCTGTAACAAAAATAAAATAACTGCCAACAGACTTATCTGAGCAGCCACGAAATTTTCTGGGTAGGGTTAGGATATTTCTAAGTCGGTTCTTTTCCTCCTGTGAAATGCAGACTACAAATATTGGTGTTTTGGTTGAAATTCAGCTCCGTACAACCCTCACGAGAATAAGATGTAATTCAGCGCCGACATTTCTGTGAATTTTTGCCTGGCTTGGGAAAAGCGATGAAAAAACTCCCCTCTTTCATTTCATCCCGATCAAAGTGTCTTGAGTAACTGACACACGTACCGTAGCAGCAGTGTTTGTGGACCATGGCTACAAAACTTTCAGTCTTACAGAATATCCAACACACAAGAAGACAACACGACAGACGCTGTACACTATTGCTTTGTTTTGAAGTTAATTCTTGCCCAGTGTTTCAGATGTCGGTGAAGTAAAATCTGTTTTTAGAAACAAAGGCTTAAATAGGTTTGTGCTATTGTAGCATTTTCCTTTGCGCTGTGTCCTTGAGTTCCGTTCCGGTTCCTTTGATTTCAATGCAAGTAGAACGTCAATACCATCACTGATTCGCAGTTTCTTTACACCAAGCTCTCATTTTTTTGGTTCTTCGTGAAACAATCGAGCTGCAACAAAATCCATTTAAGGCAATCGGCTCGTGACTCCAGGGCAGTTATCAAATTATTATACGAGTCCCGCAGGCTACATAACTCAATGACCTGATCGGTTTCTGCCATCCTTGCAGAACAGTATTTGCGTCTCAAGAACAGTTTGTTGGCCAAAGATCTGGCTTCATAGTGTTTCGAAAGTCTCATCCATGCTTCTTTCGCATCCTTTGATGATCGAACAAGAGCAAGTTGGGTATCACAAAGCGACAAACATATCGTCGCCATGGCTTTCCTTTCTCGACGACAAAAGTTTTCTTTTATTCCATCAGTGGAACCCTCTGCAGGTCGTACTTCCTCTCCAGTTACAATTCTCCAAAGATCTTTATCTTCTAATACCATTTGTATTTTGAATTTCCAGAGATGGAAATTATTGACATCAAACTTATCGATCCTAGAAAATCTTCTATCTTCATTAAATGATGCCATGATGTGAACAAACTACACCAGACACTGGACCAGACACTAAGTCTTCAACGGGAACTCATACATAGTTAACTTGGCCCATAACCTGTTCGCAGAGTGACATTGCAAGGAATATAGACTTACTTTATGTGGAAATATCAACTTGGTATCAAATCGTATCAAAACTAACTTTCTTCGTTACAGTAATCACGATCTCTTTCAAACCTAAGTTGCATAACAATAGTAATATGTTTTGCTCAACGCGCTGTCCAGATTATGTCCATAGTTACTTACACTCGAACAAGTAACAATTAGCATCAAGTACTATGTATTTTATGTGGCATGCT
>JAAAKL020011620.1:0-13540 GCA_010016065.2 Carybdea cf. marsupialis auct. non (Linnaeus, 1758) | reverse complement strand
CTCCATCCTAGCAACGTGTCCTGCCCACTTTCCTTTCATTTGATTCACTTTCTGCAAGATATCTATCACTCCTGTTTTCTCTCTGATGGCTTCATACCGGATTTTGTCATTACCATCCTTATTATCAACATCATCACCATATTCACTTTAAATCACCGAGAAACATCAGATGTGCAAGTCACTGTCAGTTTTCACAATATTCTGTCACTAGATACGCGAAGTCTGTGGCCTGTGACAAATGCAAAAAATATCAAAAAAAACCCCTTTTAATTGGCAGTTCATGGCTAGACAATGCGTTTTCTTCATCCTACAGAGTTGGGGGAGGGGCTAGTAGCCACGCGGCTCTTTATTTCTTTAATCTCTTATAAACAACGTGCCCAATCTATTTTTAGCTTTCTGATTTTCTCTCAAATTTATTCAGGAATATTTTCAGAGAAATAGTAATGAAAATGAGTACATTATAATTACGAAGGAGGAAGAGGAGTCACCAATTAAAAACACAAAAATGTCTTAGGGTAAAACACTTACGATAAGCCTGGGGTGCTTAACCAATGAGATCCCTCTTCCCACTTCTATATGGTTTCCTCTGCTACTGACATGCCGGGAGAAAGTGACACCTCCTCCTATGACCTCTATCTTGTTGCGATAGAGCCCCACAGCAAGTCTCCTCTACATTACAGTAGCTATGGAGTAGGCTACTTTTCATATTCTTCTGGATTCAAGGGCTACTGTAAATGTGCTAAACAATGAAACGTATTTGCAGATGCTTAATAAGGAACCTATTTCTTTGCAGCCAACTTCTGCTCAAATTTCCCTAAGAATTCTACCACCTCACTCCCTCTTCAGGGGATCATATCTACCATTATTTCTTACAAAGAAAAAGAGTAACTGCTCATTTACTGGTGTTAAACCTTATTCCTCTGGCTCACTAATTGATCGTGTTACTGCTCAGCTACGAGGCTTACTACCGCCTAATCAGCTAATCAGGCATTACAACATCTGCCATAGTCAGATCCATCCTCCAGAAGTTTTCGAAGGTTTATTAATCTGTTAGCAATCTAACTGACTCTTCTCTCTCATTTCATACGGATAAAAATATTCCACATGTTGCACAGACAGTCAGTCGTCTGCCATACCACCTATTGGATTTTTTCTGGTGAGAAATTGGATTCAACAACTCAACATAATTGGGGTCTTTCAGTAGACCAGCTCATAAGAGACCCATGGACTTCACCTCTCGTTGCTGTACAAAAGCTCAACAATGATGTACACCTTTGCATTGACATGCGGCAAGATATCACAGCAATCCAACGTGTATACCATCTCATTCCCATAGTTGAAGACACGTCACGCCTTTCAAGGTGCTATAAATGGGGCTACCACCAAGTTTAGCTGGATACTGCTTCCCCATTTATTACAAACTTTATCACCCACAAAGGTCGTCTTCTTCTGGCATATCTTCTGCTCCAGAGCACATCTTCCAGCACGTCCTTGAGTCTTTAGCCTTTGACAACTGTTAAATTTGTATTACAGAGCGCATTGTAAAAGCATAATAAGTGTAGCAGAAGTGTAAGGGAATGTAACTTGTAATCCATTTATCTTTTTTTCTTGATTTCCATGAACACCGTGGGTTAGTATTTGCCTATCACGTGGTTAACTAATTATGCTAAAATATTAGTGACGTGTTTTTCTTTATTCTCGGGGTAGGAGTAAGATTGTTCTCTCAACACCAACGTGTGCCTATGAAGTTAGAAGTTTCCTCAGCAGGTTTAGTGAAGTGCTGATCCATATTCATCCCTAGTTTTGCAACTACTGCAGAGGATCTTCGTCCCCTTACTCGAAAGAATCGGGCTTTGCATTGGACTAATGTACAGCATAATTCCCTAGAACAGGTGAAGTCTCTAATTTTAGAATGATGCGTTATGGATCACTACTATCCTGATACTCTTATCCCGCTTACCGTGGAGGCCCTTTTGAACTAAGCGAAATGTTAACAAAAAACCACGATGGTCATACTAAGATAGTTGAGTAAATCAGCAGAACCCTCTATGGTGTGAAACGACGGTATCCCCAGAATGATAGAGGAGCGCTAGCAGTGGTTTCAGATGGCACATGCTTATATTTTTAACTTTGGGTACCAAAGTGGCCACAAGCCCTGTTTTAAAGCTATTTAAACTATCAAAGGAAAGCCTACGCACCAGTTAAACGTTGGGTTAGTCGTCAGCGTCCATGTTATTTCTACATCTACAAACCAGGTTCTACCAATACTGCTGATGATTTTTCTCGTCTTCCACTTCCCGTTACACTGGTCATACTCGAAACACAGAAAAATTTGCCTCTGATCTTATTCATTATCTTGTTGCAAAATTCATGAGAAATCAAGAAGCTCCAGCTGCCACATGTTAGGACTCACCTTCACAGCAAGTTATCAATTCATTGAAAACGGGAAATTGGCTAAATTAATCGGAACTGCTCGCCCACAAGAAAATGCAACATGAATTGCCTGTTCAGGAGAACATCATTCTACGACAACATCCTCTGGGTTTTTCCTTCAGCTCTCTACGAATGTACATTATATACTGGGCATAAAAACGAATCAAGGAATTTTTAAACCCAAGCAACGTTTCCGCTACAGAGTTTAGTGACGAAGGATTTACTCTGACATCGAACATGAAGTTCAACAATACATTCCCTGTCAAGCGCAAAGTACGAAGACAACTCCATAGGCTCGGTTTATTTCTCCTTCGCCAGCATTTCTATGGCACACTATCTATATTGATCTTTGTGGTCCATTTTACCCCTGGAGGATCATTGGTAGTTCTGAATGATTCATCTTCAAAATGGCTTGAAGTTGAAAAACTGAAGAATATATCCTCTACCAAAATTATTTATTGCTTAAACGCCATCTTCGCACGTTTTGGAAACTCAGCAAAGTTGTCTTTGATAATGGACCTCAATTTGTTGCAGCGGAGTTATGAGATTACCTCCAGATGGACGATGATGATCTTACATTTTAAAATTATACCTTATGTGCCTCAAGCAAATAATCCTGTAAAACGCTTGAATTGAATACTTACCAAATTTGCCCTCCTCTAGACTCTGGAAGGAGTGTCCTCGAAAAAAGAGTCTACCGAACTATTGAGTCTATCCTACCACACGATATTCTTCGAGCTATTTTTAAATCGGGAATCGTATGAACAATTACCTGGAATCTTGATCTCATCAGTTAAGAATGTTCCCCTCTGTTATCCCGTACCATCCAAATCCTACAAAAAGTACTTGACAAAATGGTCCCATTGCTAAATTATTACCTTCCAGTATGTAAAATGTCTCTAACTGAGAAAACACAACAAACGCAAAATCAACATCGCGCCACTTCTCAACCAAGTTCGATCCCCACTTCCCCGCAAGTCGGCAACCAAACAGCATAAACCAGAGAAGCATTTCAGGACCCAACAGCCTGAAGATGGGAGAAGTATCTCTCGAAACGTAGCTCGGAAAAAGACTACGACTCAAGACATGATAAACATCTACCATCAACGTTATATTGATGTCTGGTGAAACTCCGATATACTCTAGTCTAATTTTCTTGTTACACTTTTTTCATTACTCCTTTATGTGTTTTTGAATTCCCCTTAAAGGAGCAGTTGCCACGGCTGTACTTGATGGCTGGCTATACGCAGCAGGTGGCTCGCATGGTGGATCATCAATCAGATCAGTGGAAAGATACGATCCGGATCGAGACGAGTGGACACAAGTGAGCCAAATGCGATTTCCCAGAAGCTATTTCGGGTTGGCGGTGTTTGGTGGGAAACTCTACGCTGTGGGAGGCTACTGTGGTATTTGCGAAATTGAACACTGTGAAGTTTACGACCCCATTGGAAACCAATGGAAGGATGTCGCTGACTTAAACAAGGCAAGAATGAAACATGCAGTAAGCTCTCATGGAGAGAGGATATTTGCAGTAGGCGGATTATGTTCAGCGAGTGTATTAGACTCTATCGAAAAATATAACCACGGATTAAACATGTGGCTAATCATCAAGCACACTTTAAATCCCCGGATGGGAATAGGCATAGCAACCCTTGTATCTGATGATGACGAGCAAGAGTTGCTTATAGTTGGGGGCCTGGACGCTAATCACATTTATCACAGCTCAACTAGGAAGATTAATTTAAGATCTATAGACTATGCTATTAAAGCTGGTCCCTCTTTAAACGAACCAAGAGTTTTTTGTGGTAGTTCAAGTTTTTAAATAAGAGTAAATTACAAATCGACCTAGCAATTTATATTTAAGTCAATCTGAAGTTCGTAATTATTAGAGAACACGTCCATTTGATGATTAAGCAAAGGTTTTCACACTCATCCTAGTGTCCCACCCTTTCAGGTAGAAAGCAATAGAGATTAGCTTGTGTTTGCAATATTTTTAAACAAATATCCA
The DNA here is from genome assembly GCA_010016065.2 of Carybdea cf. marsupialis auct. non (Linnaeus, 1758). NCBI lineage: Eukaryota > Metazoa > Cnidaria > Cubozoa > Carybdeida > Carybdeidae > Carybdea > Carybdea cf. marsupialis auct. non (Linnaeus, 1758). Next base: position 9,099 of record JAAAKL020011620.1, on the reverse strand, counting down.
AAACTTCTCGGTTCCCTTCCCCATGGATGTGAACATACCACTCTAATAATCCATGGCACCAGCAATGTTAAGGAACATTTGTCTTAACCTTCTCACAAATGCCATTTTTACGAGGTATTACTAGACATCACTATGTAAGTGTAGAATTGACTGTGCATCTATTTCCAATATAAGATTTTACCCATATGATGTAAAACTGACAAATAGATTCATTAAAACTAAGCTAGAATGATTCTAGTACCCTAAAGTTAGTGATAGAAAATTTGTTTCGAGTCCTTGCGCTGGTCTTTGACAGCAGTTTTCTTTGTGATATCATCGTAGAAACTTTCTACATTGATTTTAAAGTATATCATAAAATGTAAACGTTGGCCCTGTACTGAAGAAAAATGAAGGCTTAGTTCTACATTAGTAAAGAGAGGTAAGGCAAGTAAGATGTCTGCAATATATTATGTTCATACCGATGCCGAAATGCCACAACAAACCTTCCAATATAAATCAGTTAAGAGAGATACATAAAGGACACAAAGAAGTAAATTATAAACAACATCCATAGTTATATAAGTCAACCAGCATCTGTAGCTGGGACAGATTAAGATGCGCAAAATAGGGCAGAGAAACAAGCAATTGCGACCCGATATTCAGCTGTGCATTTTGGTTCATTGTATTTCGGAGGAGACAAGTTCGTTCTAAGAGTTGACTATTGTTAGGAGGTGATGAGCTAGTTCCATTTGTAACTGTTGTTACGAGGCGAGTTTTTCTCCATCAAATTCCGAGTACCATGGTATATTACAGGCATTGCAAATACGCTTTTTGTCACCCAATGCAGTCATCTTTGCATGGAACGTTCGTTCCTTTTTATCACTATTCTTCTACTACAAATAGGTGTCAAGGTTGTTTCTCCACGGAAGTGCATCATTGCAGGCCCCATACAATCAGAGGAGGCCACGGCCGCTCCACAATTTCATATGCATCTACGTATCTGCAATGCTACACTCAGATGTCTTTTGTTATGTTGAACTCGCCCTTTTTACTAGAAAAACTGTATCATGTTCACTATCTTGTCTAGATTTTATAGACTGCCCTTCCCACTTAAAGGTCAACGTATTGAGCAATCTTTAGTAATGTGCTACACCCATTGTTGTTCAGCACTACAGCCACAAACTGTAGGATGGTTTATACCAATATGTATTAGCAGCCCCCTAGTCAAGGTGCAGTCAGATCGTAGTCTAATGAAGTGAACAAGAGTACATCGATCAAGTCCAGATCTAGGAAGTTGTGTGATTGCTATTATGATGAATTGATGAGGAAATGTTTTTTCATGTGCCCAATGGTCACCCCATCTTTCATGAACCATTTAATGGCTAATGCATGCTTTCGGTTCAGTTTATCGGCATGTGTAATGAAGCATTCGTTCTCCATTAAATAGTGGAGAACAGAAAGGGAGAGAGCAAGAACCGGTTCAAATTTAGGTATAAGGGATCCTGGAAGGAGGAGGGTTTTTAAGGATCGTATGTAGGTAGTATTGGTGCAGTAATTCCTATAATGATTGGTGGCATGTTGGATCGTCTGGGTTTTAGTGCAACAGAGACAATATTTACGCGCTTCTGCCTTTTAGTTGAACTGGTCTTATGTGACCAGTAAATGCTATTGTCGAGAAATGGTGGCAAAGGAAATCAGTAAATATTTCGGATGTTATCTGGATGACATTTGCGTATATTTCAATAATAATGATTGTTTGAACAATTAACAAGGAGTCAAGAAACAAACTTAAAAGTGGGGTTAAATAGCAGATTCGTTTTGATGAACATTTTCACAAGACACTTCTAAGAACAATCGCATGGAGTAAAGTTATAACATTCCCAAAACAATCTATAGAAAATAAGAGCGTTGTAATACGTTGCTCAAAAATATACGTATCGTTCACTTGCGTTATTAAAAAGACGCGTAAGTTATAGAAAAATTGTTTCACCTAACAAGGCACAGTGTTCTCTTTGTTTCGATAAATGCAGCCTGCAAGGCAGCAAGAATAAACGGAGAGCGCGCTTTTGCTTATACTCTACAGAATCCTTCTTTTTAGTTGCCATGACAGAACTGGGTTTCGATTAATCGTTGATAGATTGACGAGTAACTTTTTGGAAGTGTTTAATTTGCAAAATCAACTAGGAACAATCTCAGATACTTGATATGTCTTTGGTTATGACGGCTGACACATGTTCCGAAGTTTTTCTCGCAATCTCTACGTCGTTCGGCCTATATGTACTCTCTAAACTGACCATGTCATAAGCAAAGGAAAAAGTGGTCATCAAATCTTTCAACAAACATCAAGATAAGACTATTCGTTGCGACAGTTGAGTCTGTAATCCTAAATGGGTCAGATACTTCGACCCTAAATAACAAAACAGTGAAGCTCCTACATGGATGCTGCACAAAAATACTCAGTATGGTAGGGAATGTGTCATGAAACGATCATATAAGTAATGTTCACTTGTATGACAATATTCCAAGCGTCTCCTCTAATGTCCAAAAGAAGACTACGTCTCTCTGGTTATTGGATCAGGCACCCCTAGGACGTTGACAGCAAACTAGTGCTCTGGCAATCATCTGAACGAGAACTAACTAGAAGAGGAAGAAAACGGAGATACATAGACATCTTGTTGCAGGACACGGGGATTGATAATGTGAACGAAACACGGAAAAGCGTGTTAACGACGTGGTGCGTCCTGAAAGACGGCTGAGATAGGTAGAGATAGATAAAGTCACCGCGCCCTCTTTTGCGTATCATATTCGTTAATGCTCTCAGCACTACAACATTGGAATCTCCTAATGCTACTCTGAAATCTTCTGTATTGAGTAGCTGTCCTTAGATTTGTTTGAGGTTTGGGATGCCAGCATGGGAGACCAATACACCAGTGCTCTATGTTTATTACGAAAGGAATGTGGCGATGCCCGTTTCCAATTGATTTAATATCCATTACTCAGCACAATGCTACGATGCCTCTGCTGGTGGCTTGACCTTACAGCCTATGATCCCAAAATATCCTTTAGTAATATTGAAAGTGTTTAGAAAGAGGATTGACGGTATCTTTACTCTAGTCTTAACTCTGCATCACCGGCCACATGAAAAGGGAGAAGATCTTAGTAATAGGTACGAGAGAGCGTTTGTTATAGATTGTTATGGGGATATGCTTCATGAATTATTGCAGAATGATGTGAGAACATCAAAATCAACTGACAATTGTTGGTAGCTTGTCTTTGATCGCGCCTTTGTATAGTAGGCTGTTCACCATACCCGTGCTCATAAACAATGAATATTCTATAAAGTCACACGTTTCATAGATACGATTAAGTAGCTTTCCGACAACGTTGTTCTTCTGTATCAACAACGTGAAGAACGGCCTGCAACCAGTAGGGAGTAGAAAAGTTTGAGAAAATAAGTGTTATTTTCCCGTAAGACTATCATAAAAACAAATGTCATTTTAATCAACATTATATAGTAAGGAGAAAATATTTTCTTGACCTATATTGTTAACAAACTCGTATATGGTGATACATCACGACATATATGATTAAACGATGATCTCTAAAACATTATTAAAGTGGATAGGTAGGTGCTGGTATTATATTGAGAGACTTTGGTAGTTTCTGAAACACTTACTTGATGCAAAAGTACCATGCAGAACGCTCATCATTCACTGACCTTTGATCTTATGGTTCATAGATGTATGACATCGCGCAGTCGGAAATGTCTGGCGTTTCCTCCCGTGGGTAAATTGTCCCTCCTGGTGGTTGTCATTTACGCTATCACTCGTTAAATCCTTGATTTCTTTTAACGCTCCCATCCCTTAACTTCAAATGCTGTTGTTATTCATTTTGCCGGCTAGATTAAAGATTTGTAAAAAGTACATTTGAAATGGTACAAAGAAACATATGAGGTGAGAAGAGCTAATGTAATACACCTCTGTTACAATTTGTAGTATTGAATAGTGACATAAGAAATCCTAATAGATAGAGAAATCAGAGAATGAATTTCAAAATGCAGTACCTACAGATAAACGTAACGTCCATTAAGAAAGTTCCTTCATGGTATCTGTGCCATGTTTTGTAGCAGCTTTATTTAACACGGACGAACCGAATGGTTGCCACTCGGGAGGATAACGAGTGAAGCAATTTTTTATATTCGATCTGACTTGAAACCAGCAGACGATCAACGGAAGACGAGGGCCTACTCGATTAGAAAGTGAAAACGCGTAACAAAACAGAGCATGATACTCATTAATGTTGTTAAGTTGCCTATTGTCATCTCACGAAATTTTTCAAGTTCTGTCGAATTTATGAATGTATGCTTCCTATGCACATCAAAGTGAAGAGGCGTAACTCAGAATTTGTAAAATCACAAAACTGGAGTATATCTTAAAATCTGGTTGAGAATTTAAAAAGGTAATTGTGGTTCACGAGATGTGACTAAATTAATGAAAATTTAGCAATAGTAAATGACACCACGGAAATTATATAGGATGTCAAGGTTTTCTTATATTACCTACATCGTCAGGTTGATCAAATACTAATGACGAATTTATGGAAAGAGGGACTAGTACTTGACTTGGAGCTAACCTCTATTAGCCCCCTCGATCTCGGCCTCTTTTAATATACTTGAGGATTTTATGCAAAAACCCTTGGAGTGACGACCGTCACTTGGCAACCTGTCCAACCGAAACCCCTTCATATATCACTGTGATTTATCACTCAGGCAAAACATAATTTTCCAGAATAAGCCACTAGTTAGTACTTAAGTTACCTTTTAAATCGATTAAATTTTAAGTGGCGTTTTGCATATTGAAATGATCGACGGATTTAAGTACTCCTTGTATTATTAACATCATTAGCTTCCGATGTGAAAATTGACAAAGGAGCCTAAAGAACAAGAAGCTAAAGCCTAGAGATGGAGCATGGTTCAATGGCTCTTTATTGGTACCATAAAATATTTGATACGCTGATTTTACAAAGCGGTGTACATTTTGGAACACAGAACGTAATCATATTCAGAAAATGGCCTAGAGATGAGTTTTTACAATTAAGATTTTCGCAATTTTCGTGATACAAATAAAGCGATACCCAATACCTGCAACTATAGGCCACACTTTAAGAAAGAGTAAGTAATTAAATGTCTCTGCTTTAAAAGATGACGATTTATGATTTATGACTCATTGATATGCCATGTTTTGAATGTGCTTCAGCAGCACTTATGTCACAGAAGAACAGACATGAATTTCAGCTCAATCAAAATTGTATGACAACCCCTTTTCAATTTTACGAAATCTCTAAATGATATTCTGATATGTCAAAAATTAACCTCAGTTAAGCAGACCTTGTTCTGGTTTGCTCCTTTTAAAATACAGCAGGACATAAGTCCCCCCTTTTTTGTATACATTTCAGAGGAATGTCAGACAAAAATCTTTTAAGTAAAAAAAAACTTCATTATTTCTCGCTATTTTGATATCCTGTACCACAAACAAGTGATTCTAATATCATTGACGCTAGAAATATATACGAATTTTATAACATCCCACCCCACCCCCTTCGGAAATTTTCGCGCACGCTAACGACAGACTGATACTAAATTGTTCACAATGCAGAGTGGATGTGAAACATAGGATTGGGATATGACTTACCAATGAAGTAGCTTGCTTTAAACTTTCACAAGCTTTCCCTCCCCAATTATAAAATCTGTAATCTTTAAATATTCTATGACCATGATAAAACTGTAGCCAGCACATACAGGAAGGATGCACACTAATAAGTTTTCAGACAACTTTCTTCCTCAAGTCAGCGTCATCTGGATTCTGTTTCCAAAAATAAAACTTTCTAGATGTGAAAAGGGAATCCTAAGATTGATCTGTGGAAATAAAGTAGAAAAGATTTGATGGGTTTGGCTGGATTAAAGTCTGGAATTGATGATGTTGTGAGAGAGAGAGAGCTGTGGAGGTGGTCTGGGCATGTATTGAGAAAAGAAGACGGACGGATGAATGGATGGATGGATGGATGGATGGATGGAAAAATAAAACTTTCTTATGCTGACTGTCCTTTGTGTGTGTTTTATGTCTGCGAGCTCCCTATGATTTGACTGAATTTTGTGCTGAAAACGAGGCCATCATGGTTATCAATATGGCTGCCGAAGCACAGACACGGGTGCAGCAAGCTGTTGAGCGAATGCTGGAAGATTTGGAAAAATCAAAGCTGAGATCCGTTTTAGTAAGTCCTTTCAGTTTTTCAGTAAGACAGACGTAAAATTTTAGGTGCGTAGATCAGATCGTCATGTTGATTTGAGAAGGAATTCCCCTCCATTTGCGTTCCGATCCTGCGTTACTTAATGTTTTTGACAAGCCGACTTCGGCGAATTTATGTCTGTAGACCTTGTAACCACACCGCTGTGACGAGGGTCACGCCAACAATGAGTCTATATTGTCTACACTTGTTTTTCTATGGCACCACTGTATTGATAAGATCGATGAAGGTATGTTGGCACTCCTTTAAAAAGCACGATTGCAATTTGCAGAAATATTACACATCAATTGCACCACATCAAAGTGGCATATCAACGTAAGCAAAATTTTGCATTCACAACACAACAAAAGTTTAAATTCACAAAAAGTTTAATCTTGTTGAAATTTTTCTCTGGAAAATTGAGTAACATGATTTAAAAACTTTAAACACAGCTAGCTATATAGAACAAGAATTGACATAATCAAATTAGAAGAATGCCGGTATATATATTTATGGACTCCATAAATGGAAAATGATGACAGTGATTACGGTGTACAGTGATGAAGGTATACAGTGCAGTCATTTTACCTGATTTACATGGAATTTAAGACTTCCTGGAAAACAGTAGAGCATGCTATCTGTGAGGCAAGGTAGCCATTAAGCCTTTACAGCACGGTCTGAAATGCATTAAAAATTATGCACAAAAATTATTTTACATTCCAAACATTTTTATATTGTTTGGTAATATAAGTGGACGTTTTAAGACTGGTATGATGTTGGATTGTATGAAGATCCACACATTTTGATGGTCATTAAAAATTTTCTGACTTTTACCGCCCCTCCCCCTTGTAATCAGAAATACTGCAGATTCTATTCTTAAATAACAACAAACAACTTCCTTTTCCCCACTTCCCTTTTATTTTTGTGGCACAAATGTATTGTCTCTAACCCTGTGGTGCATAATTTCACTATTATAAATTTATTGTTGCCCTCGTAGTCAGTAGTGCTGTTGTGTTTAATATACAGTTAAACATGTATGTAATCATTTGCATATTTACATTGTAGAAAGATGCACATCTCTGTGGAGCAAGATGTTGTGAAAATACTTCAGCATCAAAGGAGGAGCTTGAACACTGTATGCAAAAGTGTTTTCAGCCAGCATCCCAAATTCAGCAATATCTAGGACAGGAACTGAGTAATTTTCAAGTATGTTGTATGGAAATAACATTTAACTGATCTATTACACAAGTTCTATACCATTAGTGTTATTCTAATAGGAGTAATAGTATTACTTATCAGATTTTAGAGTATTGAATTTGTATTTAAGTTTTATTGTACTGTATACAGAGTATGATACAAGGATGAATTTCTTATCATGAATTGTACCTCTTTTCTCATTTGTCCAGCATTGCACTTGTTCACTCTATTTTTCTTACAGATTGACAGTAGAATACTGGTAGTCAGGTGCAATATAAAAGGTTTTATGTACTCTCAGAGTATATGTATTAACAGCACAATTGTCAGGAGTTTGGAAAGGCAGCGAGATCAATTATAAATAATGTTTTCTATTATTCATTCATTATCAGAATATGGTATATAGCTGTAAGTAGATGGATAACCCATAAAAGAACTCATGGAAAAGAGGGATAAATGAGAGAGAATAAGGAAGTTCAAATTTTTATTTTTGGAGGGGAATTCTTTTCTGGTTAACATTAACATTGCTGGCCAGAAGAAGTAGGCAAAGGGGGTAAACTCTTGGAAGAAGACTACCAGTGAATTCTAATGAAATGGAAAAATGGTAATGAGAATAAATGATGGTGATCATTATTATGTAGTTGCCCACCAATTTGCCATGCAAATTTGCTGATGTGTGTCTTTTCCTGGAAAGGTTTCTGCCTTATTTTACAAGCTTTTGGGGCTGGGTGCAAACAAAGTACATGATTTCAACCTTTATATCATTATTTTGTTGCCTCCATTTTAGGATAGATTAAGCCGTTGTGCAAAACAATGTCAAGATGAAGTTCAAGACAAAATGACAGGAAATAGTACACAAGAACATGTGAACTCATTGCAGGCCCAATTAGACACTTGTGTTGTTAAATGTTGTGACACTCATGTGGACCTGATTCCGTTAATGATGGAGAGGGTAAACCAGCTACTAAAACAAGTAAAGGGAGGCCCATCAGTCTGATATCTCCATCACTTTGAAGTACTGTTGGTACTGCTTAGAAGTGTTATCAATGTAACTGCATAAAGGCAACTGTGCCCCAGTGGATATTTTATGATTTATTCATCATTGACAAACTTTGGTCAAGGATTGTGGATGTTACTTGTGGAAGTGTCTTTGCTGTTAACCATGGAAGTGTCACTGAAACATTGTGTACAGGATATGTGAGGATATCTTTATTGAGGATAATGCGTGTTCCCTCAAAGTCATGATATGGGTGCAGCCAGGAATGTTTGAAGCCAAACTACTTGTAATCTTTAGAATTTCTCCTGTTTTTAGTCATGTAATCCTGGTTTGCTCAACTAAGTTATCATTAATGAGACAGCTCAAGAATACCAATTGTTGACTATTATTAACATATGGTTGTCCCCATGATGTAAGGTTAAACTGTTTTGAACATTGAATTTAGAATGAAAAGGAAATACAGTAACCATTTATGAAATACTTAGCAATTATCTGGCTGTTAAATAAATATTTTCCATTGTTACTAACTGTGCCCTGTATTTACTAAGTATTAAATTTATGTGGAATGGGAATCTTTTTCAGAACAGAGTATTTGGAACGCAGTGTCTGAAATGAGAAATATAAGGTCGCCATAGCCTAGCTGGTAG
>JAAAKL020011619.1:0-13540 GCA_010016065.2 Carybdea cf. marsupialis auct. non (Linnaeus, 1758) | reverse complement strand
TCGTCCATCATGTTGCAAAGTGCGGTTCTTGTTTCCACTTTTTGTAGTTTGGATACGTCAAGTCGTTTAGGAGCTTTCACACCACTCATGAGTGTTGCGAATTCGTAACCTCAGCTTACCGCGGACCAATTTGTGATCAGTATCACATTCCGCACTACGGAGAACACGCACATTGTATAAGTCACTGATATCCTTTTTTCTAATAATGATAAAATCAATAAGGTGGACGTGTTGGATCTAGGATCAGACCATGTAGCTTTATGCTTCTCTTTTTGGCGGAAGAAGGTGTTACCGATTCCAAGATTGAATACTGAACAAAACTGAAGCAACTGTAAGCCATTGATATTCATCTTACCAAATCCATGGGGACCAAGATCTTCCATGTTTCATGATCTTTTCCCACTCTTGCATTAAAGTCACCAAGGATATTTAGCTTTTCTTCTCTTGGTACTGATCTAACTGCATCTTCAAGATTCTCATAAAATAACGAAATAGTTTCTTCACTTGTATTTAGTGTTGGAGCATATATGGAAAGAAGTGTCAGGTGTCTATCCCCATCCAAGGGAAGGCGTAATTTCAAGATTCTATCACTAATGCCACATGGACGTTCTATTTTTGCAACCAGATCTGTTTTAACTGCAAAACCTACTCCTCCATCACGCCATTCCACTTTTGGCTTACCAACCCAAAAGATCGTGTAACCTGAAGCTATCTCTGAGATGTGGTCTTCCTCTGAGAGACGAGTTTCAGAGAGCGCGGGCGATATCAATATTCAGAGCTTGCAACTCTTTTGTGACAAGAGCTGTTCTGCGTCCCGGTCTATCACTTTTGTCATTGTCCAGAAGTGTTCTTACGTTCCAGCACCCAATATTAAGTCTAGTTTTAAGTTTCTTATATTTCTTTTCAGCTTATTTCTTACTGAATCAAATGAACTGCCGTTAGCCGCAGCAGATTAACCAGCTTTGAAGGACAGGCAAATTTTGGTGCACCTTTTCCAGCACCTTCCCATGTACCTGGGTGAGCAGTGCTCTACCTAAATAGGGCTGCTCAGACACAGGATACTCCCCCCATATCTGTCTCTTTCCAGGAAGACAAGATAACGACGTTAAGAAAAGTTTCCTGCAGCCTATGTGCAGATTTGTGATTGTATGCTTCCAGCCGGTCAGGCCTGCATAAGTCATCACTCCTCCATCGATATAGGACTTTCTGAAAGACATATATATATACAACAGAAACATTCAAAACAGTAATGGCGAGATAAGACATCTGTACATCGTTGGATTTAAGTGACACATATTTGTACAACATATATGCCACTATCTGAACTTCTACAGTTATTCCCTAATGACAAGCCTGAGCAATATGACTGGTAATCATGTCCATGACAGGTTTTTTTGAGTATCCTTCCCACTATGGTGCCCAGTTAACTTGGTCAGGTGTGCTCCCCCGTTGACGGTAAAGTTCATCCGCAGGACCACAATACTCCTTTGCCATAATGACTATCTGTTGACATATGCCCCCAGAGTTACTGCTACCCATCGAATAGCAGGAGCAACTGGTTTTCAGGCGCTAGTGACTTGCCTTTCACCCCTTCTTCTGTTAGTAGAAACAGTTCTGCCACGGGATGGTCAAGAGCTGGGCTTGGTTGACAGAGGCTATAATTTTGCGCTTGCCTTTGGGGTATTTTGCAGAAGCAGGGAGAGCTCGTCCTTCACAGCCTTCCCGGCATTATCAACTGTAGAACCAAAACATACATACATACATACATACATACATGCACACATACATCAATACATACGTTCACACATAACACATACATATATACATACGCACAAACACACGTACATATATACACTCACACATACTTACATACATATATGCATACATACATACATGCACACATACATCAATACATATGTTCACACATAACACATACATACATACATACATACATACACGCAAACATACGTAGATACATACATTCACACATACTTACATAGAAACATGAATACATACATTTACACATTCTTTAAAGTACATTTTAGTACTATAAAGCTTTTGTAGACAAAAAGAATTTTTCCTTTCATTGGGCATTTTGGGATAACCACTCTGTTTCACGGACACTGATTGGTCAAAGCAACACCAATCTGGCAGTCAGATTTCTAATTGGCTATTTTGAAAACACAGCTGGGTATAAGTTCCATTGATTCCCTTTTCTATTTTATATTCTGATGATTTGGTACTTTGAGTATCAGACAAAAAACGCTTTCAAATACTAAAATGAGTTCACTACTTTGTGAGTTTTTATTGTTCTGCACAATCAACAACGTTTTGAATGCATACATAGATACATAAATGAATAAATGCTAACATTTCAATCCACTGAATAAATCTTTTCCGTTTAGACAATGAAGCGACCTCCGCCAGCTTTAGAATCGTTGCTATGGTCCTACTCTGTGCCTCCTGATTCCTTGTATGTCAATAGAACAAATGCTTACTTGCTTAACTGAAAACTTAACAGGGGAAAAATTAGGGAGGATAATAGTCCCGCAACACTGCTTCTAACATATTTCAGTATCCTGTCCAAAATCTCACCACACCTAGTTTCCGAACGGGTAATGTTGTTATTCCGGGCAGTTTCTTACGATTAATTCTGAAATACCACAGGGGAGGGCTAGTTTTGACAAACTTTCGTCATGGACATGACATACCATCAGGCGTACGGAAATTTAAGTAATTCCTATGGGTCAGACGTACAAGACCTCGAACCCTTTAGTGATAACAAGCGAATAACTCATTATGGGACTGTATAATTGGCAGGTAAAAACCAGGGACTGTTTAAAGATCCAGTCCGCTACTGCATACCAACAATGACCTTAATCTTGGAGATATTATTATGCTTTTCAAACATATTTCGGTCTTCCTCAAGCCACTGAACTTTATTGACGAGCACGCGCTCCACGGAGAGATAAGGAACAGTAGAAGGAGTCTTTTCATTAGTGGACAAATTTTCCTCATCTGTGTAACTATACACTTTATATTGCACTTCTCCGTAGCATTTTTCTCACTCTATCACAGAAACATCTTACTTCTTCGACTTTAAAATTTCTGTATTTCTGTTCTCTAGATATCCACACTGTAATCGATCCCTGCTGGCGCCGTATGAAATTCGTGTTTATTGTATTCTATACTATGTATTTCATGATCGCTAGTGTGTCTGCCGGAGTACTTATCTATGAAAAGTGGCACTGATGAAGCTAATCGCAAAATGAGAAAAAATAGGTTGCCTGTAGTGTTGAGAATTCGGTTTGACTTCCTGGATTGTCAACTTAACTATTTCACTATTTATTGCAGTGGTAGAGTCGCCCTTTTTGGTGTGGGAGATCCTGGGTTCAATCCCCGTCAGTGCCGTGTTCATATATATACATGTTAATAACAGAGTTAATAGCCATGTTCTTCCTGCTCTATTCTTTTTACTAACATATTACTTTCTCCCCGAACTGTGCTGATGTGTTTCTAATAAAAATAACTCTGCCCATTTGATATCAGTTTATTCTTATAAAGCAGGTGATAATCCGTCTCTCTTCCTTTGACACTACAATGTTTATAAGCAAGCTACAAATGCTAAATGACATTGTTGCCAGATTATGTGATTTCTTGATTAAAATGTCGACCATTATCCGCTGTTTTCACCTTTTTTTCGATGTTGAGACCAATAATCAGAAATTACTAGTTTAGCACTTGACTCCAATATTTCAGAATTAGATGATTTTGTGCAAGATTTTAGCGGCGAGAGGCATGAACAACCTATCACAACTGAAAAGGCAACCAACAATTTACAACTCGAGTGACACGGAAGGAAATGATCTATATTTTCTCCTTTTCCTCATTCAGAAAGAAAAATATCGCCTACCTGGACATCTTATCTTTTGCTGACAAAGCTTTCCCTAAAGTCAATTAATGACATATCTAGCCTCTCCAACCTGTATTAAGCTTATCATTCAGTTGGCACAGTGATGCGAAATTTCGTTGTGATGTTATCAGATGATTGCCCCTTGTAACGTCTACATATTTCATCTCCTACAGCGAATTTGGCTGTGGATAAGACATGAGACACAAAACAGAGCATTGTTAAGTTACAGTACTCAGGTACTCATGAGTCTAGTCTTTAAGCAACTTGGGAGTTTGGTACGTTGTCTTGGAGAAGATGTCTTGTACTTCATCCTAGTAGTTCTGAAGTTATTCCTGTCTCTTTCTGTCACATTTTAATGTTGCTGGTGAAGCTACTAAAAGACTTAATCTTCTTTACTTAGGAATTAAGTTAAACAATTCATAATAGTACTATTGTTGCAATTGCCGTGGAATCATAATAGATGTACAGAACTGACAGCAAATTTGATCGGCTCTCGCAGAGCGGAACAATCTGAAATCCAAGCTCTGTGTCCTGAGTTGTTTCCTCTAACTGGAAGAAACGACCTTTAGGGCACAGGATCTTTTGCCACTGGACTGGCTTCAATTATAGTAAGTATTGATATTTTTACTTTTGCTAGGTTTTAGCGTAGTTTCTCAAACAGGCATGTTTTGAAAGTAGCTCCCTTGACCTGCATTTATACAAGTTTGATACTGGCTTGTAAATAAAAAGTATGTAATTTAGATACAGCTTATTTCAGTATTTATATCCCCTTTTCCCCGCTTCTTAGAGTTTTGTGCAACGGTTGACTTTTACTAAAACTCTATCAAAGGCAAGCCACAGTTAATAGTTCGCTGTATCGATTTACAGGAAAATTATTGTACCTAGCTAACCCCTAATGCAATGGTAAATTGAAATATCACATACGAAATTGGCCTATACACAGAGGTCAATTCTAAGAACGACTACAAATCTTAAATACTACAAAAGAATTGTTAAGTCCGCACTATACTTGAAGGATAGTTGAAGGGTGGAAGGATATTTTACCGCAGATAATCGTTCCTGATTTGTTTCGTCACCAGCCGAGAAAGGGGAAGAGAACCATAATACACCTTGCGGCAGATGGTTGACTCTGACTCTGAACTATTTTGTAGAGTACTTATTGCTGTCCCTATGTTTGCTCTACATTTGTTATATAACAGTTACTAATCCTTTACTCATGGTAAGGATTCCTATCAGGTCTGATCTTCTTAAAACTCTATGCAGCTGTCTGCCTTAAAAAGCAATTAAAAGTACAAGCCAAACAGTTATATTAAAGAGCAAACAATTACTGCGAATTGAGTGGCAAAAATGAGCTCATAAATTGGACCTGTTTGGATAATACAAAGTACCCTGTCTCACACTATTCATTCTAACATCAGGTTCACTCTTTGAAAGACGTAGCCCCTCTATTCAGCAGTAAATTTATTCATCTTAATTTTTCAACTCTTACTCGTCAATGCTGAGATAATTGACTAATGTCGTTCTTTAATGGATGAGCTTTATTTGTAGATAATACATGAACAAGTTGCGTTATAACGAAAAGCGGAAAACATAGAGATCACTGGATTTCCGTTGCAACTAATTACATTAGTATGAGCTCGACAAAACCAATATATATTATCGGAATTGAAAAATAGACCAGTTGCTCCCATGCTCTATCAACTTACAAATAAAGTAGTGGAACATATCACTGAGTATTTACGAGCATTTAAAAAGCCCTAAGGGCAAGGGTTTGGGTTCTTATTGCAGACCTTGCCGGGGTCGGAACCCTGACTCGTTTTGTCAGCGGTCTATAAAGTGTGTTTCTTTATCATTGGCTTCGGGATGAGGTTCTTGGTGCTTTTTTCGTATCCAATGTAAAGACTGATATTATTTTTTAATACTTTTTATTTTAATAGGCTTTTAATATTTGGTCTTTACTTTTGAGTCGCGGACACAATAATCTACTAATTTTTCTTGAGGGTCATGGTGCGCTAATTACTTCTGGTCACTGATTACATAAAATAAAAGTGTCATTTGTGTGATGCATAACAGACTACAACAAAATACTTGAAGGTACTCATGTTTGTTGATATTGTGACTATGCATTGTAATCAATGAAAAATGAGTGGTCACTTTCCCATCAAAGTACCTTGATTTTCCCGATCAGCACAGATCATGAAAATGCAAACTTTAGTCTATGGCGACAATGCAAACCTCAAAACGTAAGTATACTCTTTGGTTTTTCTGTCTTTCCCATATTTTCGTATGACTGTCATCAGAACCGATACGTCATATATACTCACAGCTCTTCTATTTATGACGTAACGATTCTGATGAGAGTCATACGAAAATAAGCTTGTTCAACCAACACTATGACTTGTCCTTTGCGTTCAATTATATTTATCTTGTAACCACTTTTATCTTGTGATTGTTACTGATGAACTGTTACAGCGCAACAGTAATCAAAGAGTATGCAGTGATTGTTTAGATTTGGAATTAACCTCTAATGGTGCTGTTGTTTTGGTTGGTGCCGATTAAGTAGACGTGTCTGATGCTGGAGGTCTCTGGTGCAACAAAACTAGTGCCGCAGTAACCAGGTTTGTCTTTAAAATGTTTAAGTACATAATTGTTACATATACCAAAAAGAAGTGCTACAAGGTAAATGTAAATTACCGCAGTTATCTGAGTTTTTTAGGGCTACCTGCCTACCTAGTATCCCTTACGTTTCAGAAAAGGTGGAAAACTCCATTCTATTATTGATAAATTCACATTTTCTTTGATCTCTTAATCTTTACTCTCTTCAGTCAATAAATAAACAGATCACGTATGTATGCTGTAGGCCTTTAAAAAGCGTGCAGGCGTTTCTTACTACAAACTTATAGTTAAAAAGTCAATGCCTATCAATGAAGAAATCTTTTGCATCTTTATAGCTGTTTCCGCAGTCTTTGTTTGCAAAATGTTAATCACTTCCGTTTTAGTCGAATCTGCAAAGGATGATTAGTGTCATGTCACAATACAAAAAAGAAACGTGACTGTTCCAAGCAAACTCTTTCACATCTCCTTTCTTGCATGTTGCTTTATACAGAGAACAAGAGCTGGATTTATGAAATGGTCGTTACCATGCAGGAATCAAAGAGACTTTTTTCAAGGCAATAAAAAATACTTTGAAGATTAGTCCTTATTGATACATCACTAATAAGAGCACTGCTGAAAGTTTGCATCGTCATTCAAACAAATAAATTCTTATAGGTATAGGGTCAGCCTAATCTGCAACACAGGTGATCATGCTCTAGGTAAAAACTGTAATAAATAGTTACAGAAAGTGTAATAACCATATAGCCATCAAGCACTCAGTTAGTGGGGATTGATGACCCATTGTTGATTCTTAACAGTAAACTTTCATTTATCAACAATCAGGTTTTGCTCCATAAGCTATTTGAAATATGACAACAGAAAGGAGATGATGTGCCCATTAAAGTAACTGTCTTACAAGATACAAACATGAAACAAAGGAATTACGATTTGGCCTCGAGTTTGAAATAATATGTTTATCACAAGAAGCTGAGATGTGCTTATTTAATATTTAATATCATTAATGCTAACATTAACAGGTAATTTTTCTTATTCAAATTCAAGCTTTTCTTAAATTTTTTATCTTTAAGATCCCATTATTCAGTAATGTAATTATTTAACTGCAGTGTGCTATATCTAATAGGTTTGGTCCCTTTTTAACACTTGGAAAGGTTGCTGGGCAAAAATTGTCAACTTGTAGTTATTTTTCTTACTACAGATGTTTTACCTTTGAGCTGGAATAGCGGTCAAGTTCCATAGCAGTTTTGATCGAATAAATGACAAAATACTGTAGCCTCGTTCTCATGTAGCACTACATTAGCTAGCGATGGCGCCTTCAATGGCACTTGTGATTTAACGTTTAGTGAGAAAAGATTTATCGAAGGTCAACAAATCTGCGTCCGTTTCTCCCTTTCCACGAGTATTTCGACTCACTATTTGTGACATGTTGCCGTGACTAGAGTTGAATATGATGTAATCTGTTGGAGTACTGAAAAGTCATTGGTGTTGTTCAACTCCTCTAGTTTTTATTTATCTCTTTTTCTAGTCCTATCAAATACTTTTATGCATACTGGTTAACAGATAAAATTTTGTAGGAGCACATCATTGATAGAAGCACCAGAAACGTATTCTCAAATCTCCCTCAACGAAGAATTGGTCATTATGTATTCTTCTGTTAAATTTCCTAGTTGCCCATCAGTTAGAAGTAGCATAAAAATATTGTTTGCTTAACGTAATTTGTCATTGGTTTCCTGATTGTCTTTGACTGTATGAAACCAGCAAATAATCCATCAATTTAAGAAACAGAAAGAAGAAAGAAAGTATTGTCCTCTTAACATTTTTCTAGCTATTAACTGTCACACCTATTTATAGAAAGTATTAACAGAATATCCTTAGAAGCCGCAGTATTCGTCATCACCAGGAAAGATCCAAAAGTGTTCATTGAGAGAGACAATTTTGCTGTTGTTATGAAATGGCTCATGTCCTTTGAAACGCACGTACGGATTATTATTAGCACATGGGAGACATTGCTTTGCAGCTTAACGTCAGGCATCATTTCCTACAAATCCTTTCTACTCAATAATGAAAACCACTTTTCGTCTCGATACAAAAGGAAAGTCTAATTTTTAATTAAATGAGGCTTAATTGGGATATACTAGCAGACAAAGATCTATTCTGTTAAGACGAATTGTTTTGGAAATGAAATTTGCCCGGAAACTACGTAAGGATGATACCACTGGCCTCCTTCACACAACACAGTTAGTAAAGAAACACTTTGTATTGTTCCAAGGAAAGGCGTCCTAGAGGTTTGTTGGAACCTGTCGTGTTTTCAAATGCCTTGATCGAACTTGAAGGACGTCATCTTTTCTTTATGAATTTCCGTTTCCAGGTTGTCCACTCGTTCAAGCGCATAGGGTCGAGGTGTTTGAAACTATGATCACAGATTCTGGTCAATAACAGAACAACCAAAGACCCAGTGATATAAGGGTAATAGATATAGTTTTGATTGTACAACCGCTCACAAGTGGTTAACGTATTGCAAAGCTAGAAGACATTCATATTTAAGACTGGAAACTAGTTGACTAAGGAGTAAGAACAAAAGATTATGATAGTGATTACGTCTACATAGTAACTGAATTAAACCCAGAAGTAAGCAGAGAACAATTTCTTCGTTTGCTGAATAAAGCAGTCTTTGGATCTGATTCCTATCAGACGATTGTAATCTTGGAACCTTGAATTCTTTGTGTACAATAAAAGATCTCCATTATCATACATTTGAAACGTAGCCATGTCTTACAAAGAGGACTGGTTCCATTGTAACGGATGAGTATGCATAAATGATCTTCCATGTTGAAAAACAAGCATTTGACTCGATCTACCATCACCATCTATTAATGTTGACAGCGTTTCTCTTAATCAGACTCATACGGAAAATTACTCATTTATTAAAAATCATGAGAGAAAGAAACTAGTTTTACAAAAACTGGAATGATATGTGAACCCAAATAGTGCTTGGAAATGTCCTCCTGGAATTTATACAAAAGCTAGCATTTACAAATGATGCTCGATCTTCTAGCAATGCTGCCGTCTATAAAAAAATCGAGAGATGTACTAATAGTTTCCTTACTGATTGTCTTCTACGGGTGGGGTGGGGTGGGGTGGGGTGGTGGTACATCCTTGCAAACACCCGTTACTCTTTTTTTACAAAAATGTCTAAAAAATCCTACTTTTTTAACAAACATCTCCGTTTTACCAACGTTTCTCCTTTTATCCTTGACCAAGTTCACAATACTCTGTTTTAGTCTGCCTCTCTTTCGTTCCCCTGAAAGGTTTATCTCCATCAACCTTCTTCCTATCTATTCTACATCTCTTCTCATGGCATGCCCAAACCACTTCAGCCTAGCCTCTATCACTTTCCCTAGCAGAGATTAGATTTGCGCTTTTCCTCTGATAATTTCGTTTCTTATCTTATCCTTCCTGGTTTCTCCCAGTACATTCCTAACTAGTTTTAGCCTTGCTACTCCTGTTTCAGCTTCGTGGTTCTTTGTTACCGCTACTATATCAAGTCTGTACGACATTACTTGTCTCACCGACGTTCTATACACATTTCTTTGCACTTTAGCTGGCAACATTATGTCACAAATGACTCCGGAGAACTGTCTCCGTTCATTACACTCTACTTTATTCTCCTCTTTACCTCTCTCACACCCACCAATGTTTTGCACCATTGACCCCTAATGCCTAAGATCCAGTCCTCTTGTGATCCCCATCCCCTACGTTCTTCGGTTCCTTCATTTTGGTCTTTATGTAACCAGAGGTACTCTATCTTTGACCTCCTTATTTTTACATCTCTCAAAGCACAGCTCTACTAATCTAAGTTCTGTGCACTCCTTCCTTTGATTCTTCACATGTAACTATGTCATCTGCAAACACCATTATCCTCGGCGCTTTCTTTCTTACTTTTCTCGTTAATTTATCCATGATTAAAGCAAAGAGCAAAGAGCAAAGAGCAAAGAGTTGAGTGCTGATTCATAGTGCAGCCCAACCTTCATCATGAAGTTTTCTCTGACCCTGCTGTACATCTTGCTACTGTGCACTTCCTCCCCATCTGTCCGGGACTAGCCGTAGGCAGTTTTCTGCCACACATGATTTTCTCCTGCAGAAATACGTCTCCTCCCTCGGTTTCCTATTGTACGCTTCCACAAATATATAATTCAACTCTCTGCGGCTTCTCTTAGTTAAGAAAGGTTATCCCCTTTTCAGACAGATATTTTCAGACCTTTCAAGACCACGCGTATGCTACTTTGAAGTAAGTATGTAATTCCCCCCTCTCAATACTTGATAACTGGGGAATACCCTGTGGGGAAAGCATTCACTCTAAACTTAAAATAATTTGCAATTTATGATGATATTAGGAAGCGCTCTTCAAAGTAAGCAATTCATGACCCTGGCTGATGAGACCGATTTTGTAAATAAAACAACAAAAATGGAAAAAATTAGGTATTTTTGTAGATATGTCTTAGTTTAAGAATACCAAGTTGCCTTCATTAGTATACATAACAGTGATTGTTAAGGAAGGGAGAAGATCTCCATACTGAAGTTAAAAGCCCTCAATGTTACTTAGTAGCCAAATCGGAAACCATCAAAATACCTTGTATATCGTATGCATTGCAATACTTCGACATTCTTTCACGGCAACATCATTGAAGTTACTCACATCTCTCACTTTATGTTGAATATAATAGCATGCAAAAAAGTAATTATAAAATACTATTTTGGATTAGATGACACAGGCGAGAAACAAACTTTGATCCTCTAAAAACTAAAAACGATAGCTTCAAAAATTCTCAGAGGGTAAAGAGAGTACTAGGGTACAGAGAATACTAGAGTACAGAGAATACTAGGGTACAGAGAGTACTAGAGTACAGAGAGTGCTAGAGTACAGAGAGTGCTAGATTACAGAGAGTACTAGAGTACAGAGACTGCTAGAGTACAGAGAATACTAGAGTACAGAGAATACTAGAGTACAGAGAATACTAGAGTACAGAGAGTACTAGAGTACAGAGAGTGCTAGATTACAGAGAGTGCTAGATTACAGAGAGTACTAGAGTACAGAGAGTGCTAGAGTACAGAGAGTACAAGAGTACAAAGAGAACCAGACTACAGAGAGCACTAGAGTACAGAGCGTACTAGAGTACAGAGAGAACCAGAGTACAGAGAGCACTAGAGTACAGAGAGTACTAGAGTACAGAGAGTACTAGAGTACAGAGAGAACCAGAGTACAGAGAGTACTAGAGTACAGAGAGAACCAGAGTACAGAGAGCACTAGAGTACAGAGAGTGCTAGATTACAGAGAGTACTAGAGTACAAAGAGAACCAGAGTACAGAGAGCACTAGAGTACAGAGAGTACTAGAGTACAGAGAGTACTAGAGTACAGAGCGTACTAGAGTACAGAGAGTGCTAGAGTACAGAGAGTACTAGAGAACAGAGAGCATTAGAGTGCAGAGAGTACTAGAATACAGAGAGTACTATAGTACATAAAACACAAGAGTACAGTAAATACTAGAGTTCAGAGAGTACTAGAGTGCAGTGAGTACTAGAGTACAGAGAGCATTATAGTGCAGAGAGTACTAGAGTACTAGAGTACAGAGAGTACTAGAGTACTAGAGTACACAGAGTACTAGAGTACACAGTGTACTAGAGTATAGAGAGTACTAGAGTACAGAGAGTACTAGAGTACAGAGAGTACTAGAGTACATAAAGCACTAGAGTACAGAAAATACTAGAGTACAGAGAGTACTAGAGTACAGAGAGTACGAGAGTATCGAGAGTACTAGAGTACAGAGAGTATAAGAGTACAGACCCACGACATCTGCAGAACAGTGTTGCGTCTTGCATGAGAACTAGGAACCTTTGGCTGTCTTTGGTCGTCAAGTAATTTGGGCATGAAAGAGGAAGGCGGGGCATCGCGTGGTAGAGTAGGAGAGAGAGATTACTGTACGTCTTGTATACACGTAAGAGATTGAAGGACCTCGTAGCGCATGCCACAATAAACATTAAGAATACGAATAGTAGAGTTTGTACATTATTCCTCATCAATGGGCGCATAACATCCTTAGCTGTATACTTGATTGATTTCCTATTTTATCTCTTAGTTCTGAATATTGTAGAGAAGTATTGTTGAAGAGTTTGTAGTGATATTTAGAATGGCTAAATTGACTAGGTAGGCAAAAGTTAGGGCTTAGTTACAGGGTACAACAGAATTTGAAAGGAGTTGATAGCTACAGACAATTAAAGGTTAGTAGTAAGGTGTGTTCATGTGGTATGAGGCAGCAGCTCATAGTTTTCAGGGTAGTTATACCTCGAAGCACAGATGAGTGATTCATTGTTATTCACGTAATGCGGCTTACCTTTTAGTCTAGATTCTGTATTAAGCATTATGGTAACACTAATACCATGTTTAGGCAAAGATTTAGCAATTTAAACCCTCCAAAAACGCCATGAAGATTGAAGGAACGTTAAACCACGAGGGGTTCGAGAGGGAAAATATCTTCATTTTTGGACACTCAGCAAGACAACTCGTCAGTTTTACCTGGAACTTACATTAAATATAACATTTGTGTGAAAGTTGAACGGAAATCGCACAAACCGTTAGAGGTGGGCGGGATTGAGGGTGTGGGTTGTAGAAGATAAGGGACGCTAGTGGAATTTAGTATTTTTACCCCACCATAAAATGCTATTTCTGATTTCAATATACCAACACTTAACCCCAAAACATTTAGCTAATAATCTTCCTGGTCTCACGACATGATAGGCATCTACCATCTACTATTTCTGATGTTTTGCGCTCTTCAAACTACGCATGAGCCCCAGTTACTAAGTATTATACATGTGTATGTGTCGGCATCGTTACATTAAGTAATCATAACATACCAAGTATCAAACATTCCTTTTAGAGTGCCTTATATATTGAGAACTACTTGTCATTTGATTATACTCAACATACGAAACTGATATTCTTTTCTTTGGTGTCA
>JAAAKL020011618.1:0-13540 GCA_010016065.2 Carybdea cf. marsupialis auct. non (Linnaeus, 1758) | reverse complement strand
TCAATACATCAATACATCAATACATCAATACATCAATACATCAATACATCAATACATCAATACATCAATACATCAATGCATCAATACATCAATACATCAAAACATCAATACACCACTACATCAATGCATCACTACATCACTACATCACTACATCACTGCATCAATACATCACTACATCACTACATCAATACATCACTACATCAATACATCACTACATCACTACATCACTACTTCACTACATCACTACATCACTACATCAATACATCACTACATCAATGCATCACTACATCAATACATCACTACATCACTTCATGATGTGATGTGAGACGAAAGTGCTCGGAAGAACTGAATTTTATCTGTAAAGCATGTGTGATCTATTAATCCTGGAGAATTTGATAATAAAAATTACATACGAATACTTTCAAAATGTCTAAGATCAAAAATCAACGATAGATTTGGTGATTCAACGACATGGAAGTCTTACTCATGTTACCCAATACAAGAGATAGTGTCTTGAAACTCTTCATTTAAAATCAGTTTAACAGCAAGTTTTTATAAATTTTTGTTACTGTTAGCAAAATAAATATTTCACATTTCCTCATTTTTCCAGTTTCTTCCCGAAAACAGAATTGTTGTCAGTTGATAAAACTCGTTCTGAAATTCGTTTTGTCATTTGTTTTGCATAGCAGTATGGCATTCAATGTAAGAACACAGCCATGCTTCGTTTTGAAAGGGATTCTGTATTTTCCTCAGCTGCTATCCATGACGCAGATAGCTTTTAATATTGTGGTAATTTGCTTAGTAATTTGTTTGTAAATGAGAAGTGACTTGATGTTTTCCCACAATGGCTTTCAATTAAATATTTTGCTCCACTTCTTTTGATTCTGGGGAGCAGGTTGCAGATGTTTTTCACGTTGTCCGGTGCAAATGAAGTCACAATGAAGATAGTGCAGTCATATCGGGTAGTCCATACTCCCTTGGCCCTGCCTTCTTGATAGGAGTACGGGTGGTGAGCAACGTACGGCTAAGGGAGAGTACAAAAGACCCTCTCTTCCACTCGAGAAGAATCAGTTGTGAAGAACAAAGTTTAGGGTTTAGCCTGTCACATTTCCATTTCCTATGTCTTTTATAGTAAATTCATTAAACTTTGCCGTGGATGATCACTAACCAGAATACGTTGGCAGATAGTCGATCTATTTATATAAATTTATCTAAATGTATTACTTATTCGTAAGAAGTAGGAGGGCGGCAGTTAGATGAATATGGAGTGTTATCCACTGCGTAGAGACGCAAAGTCGTTGACACGCCCCCTCTTACCCCATGTTACTCTTATACCATAAAATGATACTTATCTTGGCATATGAAGAAATCTATTTCAATATTAGTATGAAATAAAACATCTTACCACAAGCTACAAACAGGTCATAATGGCTTAAGGTGTTAAGGTGAAAGTTCTCAGATGCATCGGCAAACAGTACCACATATATGTTTAGATAACGGTTGTTATAGATACTCATGTTTAGTAGTTACCAGTCGTGGATTACATGTTGACAATTTGCGTAGATTTTCTCATAAGTAAACAATCGTGTCAAACTGAACAAACTTCGAAGGAAAATATGTTTTCTCGAATGGATGTGATTCCTGCATGTATTTGTAGGGATAGATGCATTTCCTGAAACAAACTGCAACTTATAGGAGTCTATCCATCTTGCTGCGTGGAAGACATGAAGCGGATCTGATCTGCGTGAAGGGGCATAAAGAGGCGCTAGCATGAATTGTGACGAGTTCAGGAAATTTAAGCCTCATACACAAAATAAAAGATATTCCCTACCTAATTATCTTTGCATGTAATAATGATCTCTTTAAAACTTCAATTCCTTTCTTTACTAAAGTGAAATTGTGCCTCATTTGCGACGATTTCTAGCCTACTAACTTTCTTTCTGCTTCCTCTTTGTAACTTATGAGGGGATAGTAAGATAACAGAGTTGATAGAAACATCTAAAACATTTTAGTGAACTATGATATGGAAAATAGAGATATATAAAAATAGTTAATAAACAATAAATAGAAAAACCAACCAACCAAACAAATCAAGAGAAGGACTAAAGAAAGTCCAAGCCTCCAAGAATAAAAACAAAATAAAAGTGCAACAAAAGACTAATAAAATAAAAAAGCATAAAGCAGTAAGAATCAAAAAAGAAGAAAGAGGAGAATGAAGAAGAAAAAACCCAGTAAAACAGAGCCTGATAAAGGAATTAAGGTAAGAAAGCCCCCCTTACACAACAACCTTAGTCAAAAAAGGGATAAGACCACAATCCAGTTGTTATCCATTTTTGTTTAGCCTCAAGAAAGTTCGCAAAGTCAAAAGGACCCGAAAGTTCATGTACAACAAACTACACGGCAACCAAGACATCAAAGAAAAATTCAAGACTATTATAGAATCAAGCACGATTTTCCAAAATGGACCTCCAGAAGATAGAAATAAGCATTTTGAAACTCTTACACAAACCATCGTTTATGCATCCCAACAGCAAATTACCAAAGAAAGAAGAAAAGAACATTCACACTGGATGACTCACGAAATTAAAGATCTGATGGAAGAAAGAAGGATAGTGTAAAACAGTGACCAACTGCAGTATGATCTAGTCAACAAGGAAATCGAAAGAAAATGCACCACAGCACTGGAGGAGCAATGGCAAGAAGGACTGACCGTCCATGCAAAAGAGATCATCAAGAAAATCAATACCATGGCGGGGAAAAGATCATCCAAGTGCATCAAATCAAAAGACGGCAAAGTCCTCTACTAGAGAGTAGACGTAGCAGCAAGATGGGAAGAGTACGTCAGAGACCTGTTCACCGACAACCGACACGCTCCAGAAGTCATCAGGGAGACATCCAAGACAGGTCCCCCAATTCTGAAATGTGATACAAGATGGGCCATGCAGACATCCAAGATTGGCAAGGTGCCGGGATCCGACGAGATCACGATTGAAATGCTGATGGTGCTCGACGAGACCGGGGTGGACCTCGTTTATGAGCTTGTGTCTAGGTTTTATGAAGACAGGTGATTCCCTCTCATGATGTTTCAGTCAGTGTTAATAGCCCTCGCAAAAGTTCCGGGAACTCTAGACTGCTCTAACTTCCAAATAATCAGCTTAATGAACCTCGTCCTGAAATTTGCTACTTAAGATTGTTCTCCAACGCGTTAGAAATAAACTTCTGAGAGAATTCTCTACCCAACAATACGATTTCATGAAAGATCGAGGCACATGAGATGCGATCTCCGTCCTCAAAATGCTAGTCGAGAGAGCCATCTAACAAGACCTCTTCCTTATGTTCATCGACTACGCCACATCTTTTGAATGGGTCCATCATAAGGAGATCTTTGAGTGTCCAGAAGGCATTCAACCGGACGACAAAGATCTGTGCATCCTCAGGAGAGTGTACGACCAATATGAGACAGCTATCAGACTACCCAACGCTCTCCCCAACTGGATAGAGATCCACCGAGGCGTTAGCCAGGGATCCTTCATTGTTTGGACGAGGAAGAAGAGGGGGCCCAAGTCAATGGTCAGCGTATAAACAGCCTAACGTACGCTGACAACACCGTCCTCATTGCGACATTGGAGGAGGGCCTACAGAGCCTCTACGATGTCGTTGCTACCAGCCGCAAGAGGTACGGTTTGGACATCAATATCAGGGAGGCAAAGTGCATGGTGAAATCCGAACCTGAGCCCACCTGCATCATTCAAACAGGATCAGAACCACTGGAACAGGTCTCTAGCTTCAACTACGTAGGATTGCTGGTTATTTCAAGCGGGCTCTGCAAGAAGGAGATTAAAAAAGCATCGAGTTGGTAAAGGAGGCCTTAGACAAAATGATATCAATTTTCAAAGATCGCAAACTTACCATCGACATTAAAGTGCGCCTCCTCAAAAGCTTGTGTTGGCTACGCTCCTCTACAGCTTAAAGTATTTAGACGTGGTCATGTGAAACCCCAAAGAACATCGAAGCTACAGAAATGTGGTTTCATTGACCCATGCTCAGTGTCTCTTACGTCGATAGCATGTCCAAGGTCGAAGTACTACGAAGAGTCGGTCAGAAGCGTAAACTAATCAAAACGAGCGATCGAATACACAGGAAGTTCCATGGGGATTCTATTAGAAAGGTGTCCATTTAGGAATTGGCCCCCTATGGAAAAATTCAAGGGTAGCGCGACAGAGGAGGTCAGAGACAAACCTTCTGAAGCAACTTCGGCCACGTCCGAAGACACCAAGTAGCTCGCCAACTACAGACAGAAGTTCGCCCGAGCCAGTTATGGCTTCAACAAGCCCGATGGTCCGGGGACCAAAAGCAACACTTGTCATGCCGGTCAAGGCCTGCATGGGGGACCGCACTAACAGAGAGAGTTGTGGCTTTCCAAGGTTTGTTTCAAAACAGATAGTCAGCTAATAATACCGATTTCATGCAAGAGTCCATCCTAGAAACAATGGACATATCTGGTCTCAGGGACTTGAATAAATAACATTGGCTTTCAAAACCAGAGAGGCCGACGGAAAGTTCAAATGAGTTCGAAGTTACAGTGGAGAAGTGTGACTTTATTAACTGTCAAACATTACCATTACGCTAGAGATTTCTGAATTCTTCAGCTGAAGCACTACAATTTGAAAACAGAGATCTGATGATATAGAGTTCCATTCCTTCAAGTTAGTGCTTGTTGAAAGAGAAAAAATAAGAACATGTTTAGAGAATTAATAGATATCTGCTGGTATGGGGAGAAGAATATTTTGCCATAAGTTGATAAATTTCACACATCATGCCTTGGTCAGGTAGTTACTTATTATACTTCGTTTGCATAGCTTTAGAAACTCAGACCATGCACTGTTAGCCTTTTCTTGGGCTCATCCTTACCTTGAAGTTAGCCTTCGCTTCTGCAGTGCAGACTGTAATATTTCATTGGATAAATTCAGTCTGCCATTGCTGATGTTTAACGCTGTTGAAATCGACATTCGATCTGCAGAAAAGCGCTTAATTATTCTGGCTGTAGACTGGCAGGAGATTAATAAGTCAGATTTGAAAGTTAGGCCACACGTATCCGGATATTTTTATAAACGGAGATTTTTATCTCCGTATATGAAGATCTTCGCGTCCACACGTATCGTATTCACATTGTATTTGTGTCCACACGAATACGCTGAAAGAACTCACATAAGCCAAAGTACGTTAGAGAGCATGCGCGTAATTCCTTATTTGGAACAAGCCCGCGAAAATTTAACATCAATGTTTTGACAGCCTGCATGGTTTCATTCGAGATCAAGTGCTCTCGATAGGTAGACAATAGACAAGAAATTATATTGATGTCATCGTATCTGAAAACCTTCGTTTATGGTGTCCACACGAATACGGAGAGCCGGCGTTTTAAAAAAATCTTCGGTCTGGAGGGCGCATTTGAAAATCCCCGTATTCAGTGACCAAATACGCCGGATACGTGTGGAAGCTAAGTGCAAACGGAGAAAAAGTCTCCGTTTATAAAAATATCCGGGTACGTGTGGAACTCAACGGTTTTCTTACAGCTGAGAAGCCATAGTTCTGAAAACAGCAAGACTGTCTTTTAGCAGTAGAGGGGCAGTTACAAAGAAAATCCTAATTATTGAATAGGATTGGGGCAAAACATAAATTATTGATCATCAAATGATACATGTTTTACAGAGGTATACTTAAAAATATGGGAAAACATTTCTTTGGTTGCTACGAACAAAAAGGTGATTAATAAGTGAAAAAATGTAAACGCATTTAGGTGAAGTTGGTGTGCAATTTGGCAAGCAAGAGTTCTTGGTTTACAGGAAGACTTTACAACATAGGTCAGCATGTAACAGGGTAGAAAATGAGTATTTTGTAAACGCCTTATAAATCTACTTATGAATATGTTGATAAATGTACATGACCTCTGACATGTAGGTGTAAACTCATATAAATTGTTTTGAAAGTAGAGTTATCCCATTACACTTTTTATAGTAAGAACCAGGCAGTTTGGGCTGAGACTCAGTGTTCTTATTTTTTCGGTTGCAAGCAGGCTCATTTGTTCTTATTTCATCCTTACGACAGCTTAAGACAGCTTACGACGAGTTATGGGTCTGTATGAAAATGGTTGGTTTGAGGGGAAATCTTGTATTGTAACAACAAACTCGAAGAGTACATTATTTCATTTAGTGACGGTTCATCGGACCACATAAGAGCCGAAGACATTGATGGTGTTGAACTAACATTGTTGTAAATCACTGCGCAACAAATTATGTTTTTAAGAGTATCCATCCAGCATGGTGTTGTTTTTAAATTGTTCTTAATGTATTGACAATCTGAGCCTCAGTGTTCTTACTGAATGTGTTCTTACTAAAAAAAAGTGTATCAGCTTTTATATCTTTCCTGCTAGAACTTTTAAAAACAAATAAATTTTAGGTCTACGAGGGATTTTAACAAGTATGAAAATCGTAGTAAGATAAGAATTTTAAGTCTGAATATATGTTGTTAGTTGTATAACGCTCTGAAATTTCAGTTGCGAAAGAACATATAAATTCTTCCCTTGCATTCTTTGTAATCAATTTGCCATTTCCGATAATGATGCTTGAAATCATTTATTTGCATAATTTACTCTGTTTGGATTTCCTTAAAAATTCAATTGCCTTAGTCTTAATACTTAATTTCTTGCATCTATTGGCTAAAACTAGCCCTATTGGACACTCTTGGGTGCCCTCTTTCCCCTTGTACAGATATCCCGTTGCTCTATCCCTCGTTCAGACATCGCACCTTTACATTCCATAAAATGAGAACTCTAGCTCTCTCTTAGCACATTTCGTCCGCTTCCAATCTTTTCTAAAACACCTGTATTTCCGACGTAATTTTCCAAAACACTCATAGAATTCTGCGGACAATATTTATAAGGATCCACGCGCTATTCCATCTTCGCTGAAATCCTGCACTACTCAAAAACATAGCTTACAGTTGAAATCATGCAAACCTCAAACACGCTTAGTTTAGAATTCCTGAACACCGCTGATCTATGTGCAAGCAGGCGATCTAGTTTCTCGAAATTATCTTTTGTCATTTAAAACACGTTTATAAATCTCACCCTGTAACTTTACTTCTTCTGTGATGACACTGCCTAGATAGTCAAACTTATTTAATTGTTTTATTATGGTATCTCATATTAGAAGCTAGCAATCTAGAGATTCTTCGTTCTTGCTAATAACCATACACTTATATATCGACTCTCTGCCTTGACTCCTTCATAACTTTTCAATACACTCAACTTCTCTGCCTTGACTCCTTCGTAACTTTTCAATACACTTTGCAAACGATGAAAATGCTCTCAGAATATCAAGGCAAGGAATGTCAAGGAATATCAAGATGTTAATATTGTTACCTCCGATCAAAATTCTTTAGATACCGTTAAGTTTTGTTAGAATAATCTGACTGAATAGGTTAAACAAGTGTTGTGAAAATGAGCCTTCCTACTTTTCTGCTTGCTGGATTTTTGTGTCTCTTTTCGAATTCGCACATGTGTTGTCTGCTCCCAATACAGATTTATAAACACACGATTTTTTTTAATTTAACAAAAGTAGAGTTTTTTTAATAGTATTAGAAGGTGGTAACCCCTTCCCGAACACCATGGGCGTAGATTGTGGGGAGTGGGGGAACCTACTTTTAAAAAGAAACTAAGCAAGATTGTGCAGGGTGTTATAACAGGTATATAAAGTATAAAGAAAAAAATTGTGGGTGTAAAAAAGTGATGTTAGTTGTATAGTTAGATACTAATGGACTTCGTAAAGGATTTGTAGGGCCTTGAGTACTCTGAAAGTTTACGTATGATTTAGTTCTTGAATAACTCTAAGAGCAAGTCGTGTCAGTATCTTTCTGCAAACTGTGTCTCCGCTACCGTGTAATAAGCAGTCTGAATTCGTGTTTGTACTAAAAAATGACCAACATATGTACTTCTCGTACGTTTCTAGTGCACACTTAATAGAAGTTAAGCCAAACGAAAAGCCGAAACGAAAAAGCCGATCGAAAGGCTATTGTCATCTATTTTAGGCAAAAGCATCAATATTTCACTCAGAGTCGATGTTTTTTCATAGCAAATCATACCAACTTAAAAAAATAGGGTTTCTGATACCTCATTTATGTTTCACAGTAGGTTAATTTAGAGTTGAGGTCATAGAAAGACCCGATTATGTGCAGGAGCAGAGTCTCATTAATATATGTCATGGAGGCCATCAAGCCTCGTTTAGTCTACTTATTCTAGTCTAATATCTTCTTATTCTCATTACACCAGCCCGAAAATAAACCTTCTTTTCCCGCACTTACGTCTGACCTACACTAGAGGTATACATATGTTTCTTTCTTTCATCGATCATTATGGTAGTTGATTTTTCTGATCAGATAAACTCCCACGGCCTATGAAATGAAGCTAAGCGCACAAAGCTTACCGGTTGCACTTGCCCCTTTAAGTTGAGGAACGTACGGTAATCCTTCCAAAACAACAAGACCATGCTGAATATGCTGACCTAGGATAGTTCAATGATCTACTTGATTGCTCTTTTGAGATCTTCAAATATGTGATCTGGTCTGAAATTAAGAAAATGTTTTTATACACTCTCAGGTCTTAAAAGTTTTTAATTTAAATTATTGGTGTACTTGACGCTGTCATGTCTAGAGACATAGGATCCAACTAATTACATATTTCTTACATTTTCTTATATTTGAGTGATAAATATTGTGTAATGAAGCTTATAAGATAGTTCATAGAGGGTTACAAAATATGCTCCTTTTTCAGCTGCATTCTTTCCATTATTACACTAAATCATTTTCACTACATTAAGAATGCGGCGCTGTTCTACGAAGAAGAGTGTTTGGGAAGGAGTTGACACCTCCCAAGAATATAAAATTACTCTAAAGTTTTGTTAGATTGATAATTTGGATCAAAAATCATGTTTCTTTTTTGAAGGATGGAATTTCTATAACTGCTATTTATCTTAAATAAGTGTTTACCAAGAGGAAAATCAGAGTATGCTATGAAAAGAAAGAGGTTATTAAAATATATATATTAGGCATATGCCTTAAGAAATATTTCATATTAGTCTAAAAAAAAGGTTCAAAAGAAGTTGTTGTTGTTGTACTCTGCATAGGTACTTCAGCAATCGTAACAATTAGACTTCAGGAGAAAGCATAATTTTTCTTCTGTCATATTTTATCATTATGTCCTCACTTGATCTACATAATCCTTTTCTTCCTTTGAGCCTAGCTTCCATAATTATCTTCAAAAGGTTTCCATACGTAATGTCTTTGCTACCAGCGCTCTTCCTCCACTACCTTTCCTATGCTCATTCTCTCCGTCCAGCTTGTGTTCAGTATTCTTTTCAGAAAACACAGGTCACATACTTCGATGTTATCAACTGTGTTCAAGGCTATGTCTCACTGCCATATAACACAGCAACCCACATCATTCAGTCCAACATTCTAACATTCTGTCATTGCTTGGTCAAAGGCAACACAATTTGTACTTACGTCTCCCAAACGTAACCCATTCTTAATAAACCAGTACACATCTTACGTTTCTCTCTGGTAAATATGAAACAGATAGGGAGATCAGATAGATGTCTCTTCTTTTCTTATTCTGAAAGTTACATTATCATTGATAGAGAGTTGTTAAATCATTCTTTTATCCGTATATTCTAAAGTATTTATTGCAATTTGCGAATACGGTTAAAACCAAAGCTTTTCGCAGTCCACAAAATTGATTAAGTGTATAAACGCAGGCCATATTCAATTGATAATATGGGTAAAATGGTAGGGCTTGCTTCCAGTTTACCTTTTCTAAGCCAGAACTAAATGGTCTCCAAGGAATGATTCTGCTCTTATTTTTTATTCTCCTGTCGAGGACTTTAAGATGATGCGTTAATAATTTCAAGTTAAGTTGCAATATTTTTCAAATTTCACAGTATTAACCTTTTGCTCTATCGGTACGTAATATTTTCAGCTCTAGAAACACAGAATTGTATAGTATACAATGCATAACATATAATCAATTATTTTTTAAGATTTCTATTTATATACGGTTTTGACACTGAAACACGGTAGTTTGCTGCAATTGCCATTATATTTTTTTAAATAGTAGATATAATCTAAGCACATTTTTAGAAGTAACTTAGCCTCATTCCCTCTCTATACATGTGTTTGGTAAGCTCTGTTATTACTCTTGTCCTAATTTTGTCATATGTGCAGTACTACATTGGGTGTTTTATCTGTAGTCATTCCTCATCTGAATTCATTTCTGTGTAATGGTGCTAGAGCAATAGAAAATTGAACCCGAGACCAACCCGTATGGGCTGTGTGTGCTCTACAAACAAAGATAGGTAAACCATGATAATAACGCACTTTATTCCTCTAGTCGCCACTGTAACTTCAAATCTTCCAACGGAGGACAGAGACATCCGGCTTAAGCAAACCTAGGAGCCAGCCTCTCAGCACCATGTAACTTGAATATGAAAGAAATACTTTGCAGACTGTAAATCTGTTCATAGTCTGGCTCAGTTTGTAGGGCAGCATTACAGCATAGTAATGGGTTAACGGTTAAAGAAGGCGAGTTAGCTTAGTTGGAAGAGAGCTGATCTGAGAAGCAAAGGATTAATGATTCGCTTCCAACCTCGGCCATCAATCTGAAAACTCTTACAGCAAGCCCAGCAGTATAATGAGTACCTAGCATTAGCTGGGGAAGGATAACGCGACTGGCAATGGAACTACCCACCCTATCTCACCATGCCGTGGCTCAAGACATGTGATTCTATACCAAATCATATCGCCGACGCTCTGAATCGAGTACTGGAATACAAAAAAATGGTTAACATTTGTGTTAATCTCGTTACGACATTGAAAATCCATTTGTATTATATGACACTTAATACATTTAAGAGGTTTTCAATGTAAGACAAAATATTTGTTGGTTTTCAAGAAATAAAGAAAATACACGTGTTATTTTTTACTAATATTTGTGTAAGAGAAAGAAAACAATGAAACTTACGAGATATCTACTCTTTGTGTAAATATACCTTTCTGTTTTCTTTCCTTTATCTTGTTTTTGCTGCTATTTTTTATAAATCGCTTAGTCAAAATATGGTCAGGATATTGCAGTCTCACGAAAGATAATTGTCTCTTTAAATTGAGCCCTGCAAGATAGACTGTTCGGTAACGGATAGACATTATATAGTAATCTTATGACAAAACCCTAGCATAAAGAACATGTTTTGGACAATGTTACAATTCCAAAGATGGGATCAATGCTAGTCATTTCGTCAGAGTCTGGCAACTAGTCTCAATAATTCAACTGGGGCATTGCAAAGTATCCGGGGCATGTCCTAAACCAGTTTCCATATCCCCAAAAACTTCACTTGAAAACAGTAATTTTTGGAGCTTCGCTTCTACTAAGACATAGTAGATGTTTATCTCGAAAAAAAGTTAATACCGTCATTTCGTTACGATGGAATTCATGCTCAGATATGCTCAGAACGTATGTTTTAAATAACACCAGACACAAATCCATTTTAAGTACTTCCAGGGTGAACCTGCAACCACCATTCTTTATTTTTGCCTCAGCTATGGCGTAAGCCGCATTTATCGTCTATTTCCAAGCGTTGTATTTTGATCAAAATTGTGGCGATTTATCAATGACATAGCTTAATTTGTCAAAACTCTACACATTGCAATTATTGTGTAATCACTGTGTTGAAATAAAAGACATAGAAAGATCGACTGCCTTATTTAAATTTACTTGCTCGTAAAACATTAAGACAGATGACATGCATCTTTCTATCACCAATTTCCCAACCACTGTCTTAGTTTTTTTGCTAACAGTACGTTGTTAACTATTGTCACCATGCTTATTCACGTATTTTAACAAATCAACCCAACTTTATAATCCTATGGCCATATCAATATTCTTTTTTCTGCAGAGGTAATACCCCTCAATTATTGATCTCAGACTATTTTCACGCTCTAATTGCCTGCATTTTCCATCTGAATACAAATACGAAACACAATTATTTCGTCCATTCGTTACTTTCAAGTGGAAATAAATGGTCAAAATACAAGAAATGTGCTACAGGTCTTAATTAAAATGTCTTAGGGATAGTCATTACCTGACTAACTTTACCTATGCCCTCTCTCTGCATATCCGGCATCCAAAAGTATGCATATCAGTATATTCCACAAGGATTGCAATTTTGATGTGACAATTTAATTTAAAATTTGTTCGGTAAAACTCCACTAACAAGATGAAGTAATCGAGCTACGCACTGCCTAGCTACTCTTTAAGGTTGATAAAACTGGTTAACTCAAAGCTTGACTGACCATCATCTGCTGCTCTTAAAGATACGGTACGTTTGGTTATTAATCAATTCATATTTTTACAGTCGGCACCACTCATTAAAAAGAAATCTGGTTGTCTTCAGGTTTACAAGCTTTCGCTATTACATATACATTACACTTCGTTTATACCTGCCATTCAAGGCCGTAGGCAGGACAGTTTCGGCAAAGGATGCGAGAAGATTGTAAAACTTCTTGTGCCAGGTCATGCAAATAATGTTCCAAGACACCGATTCAATATTTCAATGCAGAAACTTTGCTACGGAACCTAAATTCACCTTTCAAAGCTATCAACATTGATTTACAACATAAATTCTTCAACCAAAACTATACACCTGAGGGATGGTAGGAGATCTATTAGCAGGGAGTTCTTACCCCCTTACGCCATCCTCTTGGTACTGGTCTGTTGTATACTTCATTGGGATGCATATTCTGACCTTCGGGATATCCTGAGATGATGATGGGGCATTGTTAGATTTCTTGTTGCTTGGAGTGTATGGGACACGGGGATGTTGAGCAGCGAAAGTAGCACCAGACAATTTATACAAGTTGCATTCAAAACTTTATTCAAGAGTCTTTCCAAATTGAAATCTATTTTCCGCTGTGTTTTTTATTTCATCCACTTGTAAAACGCATTTTATTATCGGCATTTTGCTTACCCACACATACTGTAAAATTCTTTCAGCAGTAATCGTTAAACGTAACTGTTAAATTCAAAGATTCTTTGTGCAAAAAATAAAAAAAAACCCTAAATTTTAAATCTCTCAGATCTCAAGTTACCTATGGGTAAATATCCGTGATTTGTTTTAGTCCAAAAGTTTAACTTTATATGTCCTACTTGTAGCCCCCATTTTATTATTACCTTCTAATGTCCTAATTTTTAGAGAACTCCGATTTTTAATCTGCCATTCAATCCCTCTAGTACTCTATCATATTTTCATCTTACTACGTAATTACAACATCCTCGGTCATACAATCAAATTTTAGTCACACTATTCCTATTGCCTCCTGTGTCAACAAGCAATAATGAACAATGCTGTACTGAATGGTACCACTGATCTCTAAAAAACACTGGATTGAGCATCTTCCGTCTGAAAGTGAGGTCAGTCGTTGGACGCCATTTCAGTCC
>JAAAKL020011616.1:0-13540 GCA_010016065.2 Carybdea cf. marsupialis auct. non (Linnaeus, 1758) | reverse complement strand
AATTATATCATCATTATTGCTAACACTGCAAATTTACCTTGTGATAATGTCTCAGAGTTTCATGTCTATTTCACTACAACAACAGATTTACTGCTGATTAGTGTTTAAGGAAATATAACTTATCTACTAGTTGGCAGAGACTTATTGGTAACATTGCTTGTCAGTTATAACTACAGTTGGTTGTGATGTTGAATTGCACATTTCATATAGACTTTGGAACTTCCTTCCACATTTGCACTTGAGGCATACAAACCAAGTTTTAAATGTTTTAAATGTTTTAAATTTTATGGAATATGATTGATACTATATTTTAACTGGAAACACTTAAGAAGTAGGGAGTAGAAAGCAGGGGATCTGTTCAAAGGGTTAAGACACTCGAGACATTGCAAGTCTGTTACAGTTTGAAATCTTTGTGAAGAAAGTGATAAAATGAGGGAGTAATGGTCAGCATATGCACATCACAATAGTAATGAAGTTGGGGTGCTGAGGAGAAATCTTCACTTCTAATGTACCTTGACAGATTAATAGCAAAGGTTTTACAGAGCATTGCTTACACATTGAAAATGAATGTCTCTTTGCCTTGTCAATTATGTTTTGCTTCTTGTGCTTGCGCCTGAAGATGATGGTAATGATGATATGGCTATTTGATATTTTCATGCTGGACTTACTATGTTTCCATTTTTGCCAGAACTTCACAGTAGACTTAACTTCTGTAACTTAAAACTGTTCTCACCTACTGATCTCTAAAAAACACTGGTTGGAGCATCTTCCATCTCACAGTGAGTTCAATCGTTGGAGGCTTTTTTTAGTACCGATCAACAAAGCTTATATACAATCTTATGTAACATTGTGGACCTTCCTGCGCTTTTTTAACTTCTGGGGACTAGTATTCGTAACTACACTTTTTCACTGTTGGAAACAATGGGAAGCTCGATCCAGTCTTTTTTAGAGATCAGTGTTGTCACCTGCGTTAAGATGACTATTAATCATTTCTTTTTCATTCATTGTAGAAAACAAGAGTCAGTCAAGTTCTCTAAAATTGGACACAAACTCGCTCCTTTGTGTTGAACTGAGGTGTGTCATTGTGGTGCTATGGAATATTTCCATTTTATCAAAAGTCAATAGTTGTATTTAAAAACCGACAATGATGATATTATTTTGTCTGTCATCACGACGTAGAGGAAATCAACCACAATCTCTGAGATGCATAAACTAGTCATTTAGATTTTCTGTTTGACTTTTTGATAGTTTCCACCCCCTGTTTTCGCCTCTGTAAGTCCTTGTTTTCCCCACCACACTTTAATGGCTTTCCTACGGACTACTCCCCTCCACTGGACAGGATGAAAACACTCGCTTACACATGAGCTGCCATCCAGGAATGATTTAACAGTGACCAATAACTCCCATTAAAGACAGGATCTGGCGTTGATATGCTTTCATCAAAGTTGAGGTTGTGATGACTGTGATAGCACCACTTCAACCCGTGTTTGTGTGTTTATTTTACTGGACTTTGCTCCTTTTTTGAGAATAATATACAAAACTACGGATAAAACATTGAATGAGAGGGTCAGTCATTCCGCTGGGAGAGCTCTGGCGAGACTAGCCTTAAATTAAATTACGGTCAAAGCAGTCAACCTGCACTGAAATCAAGAATACAAGTATTTCCCTCTGATTAAGCGCCATATTGTATCTCATTGAATGAAAAGTACAAATTGGCATTGATTAGCTGCCGTCAACAAGAAGGTTGATACTTTAATAAAAAGTACCACATTTGGGGTTGTTTCATAGCATGTACAACAGGAACTGTGCGTGCAACGGTAGACACAACTTGTTGCACACGAACAAAAATCCCGGATAGGCATTGTTATAAAAGATTGATGTCGTCTTGTTAACGATAAAACAGACGAATACATCCACTACTTATCCCAATTTTGTGGTTTAACAAAGCCGTATGCTCACTCTGGCTGTTCAATATGCTACGCTCGAAATCGAGTATACCACCCAAAAATGCACATAGAATAACAAGTTTTACAGGTAGAGGTTGAACATCAATACCGAAGATGATGTTTGACATAACGTGGAAATGTTCTAAATTTTTTATTTTTAATAATGCAAAAATTAGAAGAATACTATTGTTCATATTTGCGGATAACATAAGCATCTACTAGTCCTCAGCAAGAGCGAATGTTTGCTTTTTTTAGTTGATGTTGCATGTCTGTAGTTCCTGGCCTTCAGTTCAAGTCAGTGTTGTCTGTGTATTTCTAGACTAGAACATCAACATCGTCTGGAGAGAAAATAGCAGCTTTCACTACTGCATGCAAACTCTCACAAGTGCCTCGTTCGTTCTCCTTAAAGTAGCTTAAACCTTTCAGGAACACCATCAAACTTTCCCTCGCGGTGCAAAGTAGCCCTTCCGTATTCTCTTTTGCCTTCTTTTGCTGTGATAAACTTGCCGCCAATGACTAGTGCCATCTTCCAATACTTGTATTTACTGCTTCTTCAAGATCAGAAGTGTAGACAAATGATTGATTTACCGTACTGCGTATGCCTGAAAGATATGAGTGGTTTCCTGGTCTACGAAAGAAAGTGCTCCCTTGGTGACGCAAGGAAGGGCATCCGGTCTAAAACTATTCCATGCTCTAATAACGAGTTCAATGGACATTGGCCTCCGAACCAAGCTTAAAACTGCAAAGCGAAGTGTGGTGAGATCAGAAATTACAATAAAGTAAGGATTGATTGTCAGTAAACAAGCCCAAGTGAAATTTCAAGCTACTTTAAAAGTCACAATCCTCAATAGAAATGGCCTTGACAAAGATCGCAAATCTGTAGTAAAAAGGAAAGGGGGGGAGGGGAGTTGAGGTATCCCTCAATGTTTGCATTTTTGTCGAATATGGGGAGAGCTGAATGTCTATATCTCTAATTTTTGCCTTTCTTTTCTTCATGTGCCATCAACTGATTCATGTAGGAGTAAAAATATTTTAAAAAAAGTTTAACATCGGTCACTTACCACGCACCAAGAAGAGCTACATTTGGCAAAAATTCCACTAAAACGGTGTCCCTGGACGCTGACGATCAATGATCACTCTCCAATGAGTGGCCACAGATAACTGATTTGTTACTGTTTGTGACACGTGATTAGCCGACGAAGAAGGTTATGAAGACTGGACAGACATAGCACCAGAATTTCCTTTGTCTATTTATTGCACAGTAGGGCCTATGCCGCTTGGTACCTATGATGGTGATTTATACGAAAGACATACCATGTTTGTAGAAGTGAATGCTACATATGTTGCTGAAGCCCATATGCACGGTGCAACATGTTGTATCAACATGTTGAACACAAGTCATTTTGAGGACCCTGTCTTGTACAACTTGATTTCACAGCTGTGTTTCATTTGGAACAGCAAAATGTTTTTAAGTACATGTTAGCTAGAAGTGGGACAACTGAAAATCAGATAATTCACCCTTTCCCGTCGTAAAACGTCTATGAAGTATTATAAATTCTTTCTTAGCTTCCCTTCCTCCATCTCGTATGAACCTCATAAATGCATCATCCCGTGGCTGATTTGCCACAACAAGTTGTGAGGAATGGAACCTATTCTATTCTAAAATCAGTTGAATCAACATGTTGCGTTCGTTTACACGATGCAACATGTTGGACGCAATATGTTACATCAACATGTTGCACTGTGTATATGGGGCTTAAGATGATCAACACTTGGTGTCGTTATAGGCGGATTATAACCTGCACATGTATGTCGAGCTCCTACGTTTTACTCATTCACTCCAGCCAATTTCCTGTGGTCCGTGTTAGGCGAATATTTTAAGAGAGAAAATCCATATGTTATGCAACTTTTCATCCTTGCGCAGAAAATTCTTGTGATTGGTGAACGTAAATGGGATAATTGGGGTGGAAGCCTCCATGAAGACTAGTTGACATTCATCACAATTAGAAATAATTCATTGCATTCTCTTCAATTTTACAGAAATCTTAATCCAGAGAACGAAGTTCGTAGGAAATTTGGAGGATATGCTGCAAGAGGTGAAAGGAGGTAAGATTTCTTTGCAGATCATTGGGAACTAATGGTAGATGATTGAGGTGTGGCAAAAGGTAGTGTTGAAATATCTTCACACAAACGTATTTGATTCCCTCCTCAAACAGATTTTATTAGACAGTAGAATTTCAAAACTAGTCCAAGGATCTGATTGAGTGGCAGACAATTCGTACTATAGGAATCTTGAAGTGACAGAATGGTTTCTTAATAAGCCCAGGCCGCGTAACATTTCGTAAAGGAGCCCCAAGCAGAGAAACGTGGAACATCTTGAATATTAACATGTCGTAGCACACCAGAAGTTAACCATTTTGAACGCATTTTCTCGTTGCATTATCGGTCTTTCCATCAGGCAAACGCAACAGAAGTAATCAGTATGGTTATCAGGAGTACTTTAATCATAACACCATCCTTCTTTGCAATTCTAATGCGAGGTACCTTAGCTGGAAGGAGGTGTTGGAACTGAATTACAAACTTGTTGCCGTATTGTCGTGGTCCTATTCTATCTAAATTTCCAGACATACTTCATTATTTTAAGATGGATGACTAGAAAAAGATATGGGTGATATGAAGCCGATCGTTCAGTACATATGTACACAGTAGTGGCATAGTGGTAGAGTATCAGACTCACAATCCAAGGGTAGTACCGACCCTAAGCTTGCCTGCCACTATCCCGGAGGTACTGTGCTCTGTCATCTGCTCTCGTGAAGTAGGAAAATTATGTTTCGAGAGATAGGACAGAGAGAGGATAGCAAACATCTGAACGGGAATAGTAATCCCGTTCCTAGTAGTGGCTTCGGCCTTGAACAGGGTGAAAAATGTTTAAAAAAAGAACAAAAAGAAGCTATTCGTAAATTATGCACTGCGTATTTCTGATTGCTGAAATGCCCTGCACCTATTGAGGTACACAAGTTGTTGCTGCACGGTTTACTGTTGTTCATCTCTGTATTTGGAGGGTGCTAATAACAATAATGGATGTAGACACCATGGACTATTGGAGTTATTTTACACGTTATCGTTACACCTTTTCACTGAGAGTCTCCTGAGTTGCTTTCCCGAAATCACTATTGGTGTTTTTCTCGTAAATAATGAGAAAATGGTGTAGTAATTAATGAACCTAACCCTTTTTGAAAATGTATTGTAAACGTGTTTTAATTCCTTATCCCCTATGTACAGTATATTTTTCGCATGTATTCCTTGCAACAAGTGTTTTATGAGATCTTCTTGTTCATTTTCTCCCTCGCGTGCTGAACACTGAACACAGAGCATTATTTACAAAACATAGTTTACTGTAACGTTTTGGCTTTGTCATGTTATTATGGGATTTATGATTGCCATACAATTTCGTTAAGTCATCGTTTTTACAAGGAAAAGTCCTGCAGAACCATGAGGATCCACGCACCCTGTAAATTACAGAAGTCGATCCTTGCTGTCACTTTTACGCCGTGATGTTAGATTAACAAGCCTTTTACTTCAAGTGATATGGTGCTTCTGACATTAAATTTTGATCCAAGTAGAATAATTCTCGGACGCCAATGCCCACCAGCTTGACTGAGTCACTATGACACAGGCCGCTAAACGCAGACAAGGTGACAGTCAGCGTACTGGTTTACCTGGTAAAACCAGGCAGAATAGGCAGTTACGAACATAGTGAAATGGTGAGAAACTAAGAAGAACAAGCACGACTATTTTTGTGTGAGTAGCCATTCATGTCCCGAGTGAATTCATTCAAATGTCAAGTGCGTTAAAAAGAGTTTATCTGTTTGATCAACTCAGTGACCTGCTTCCTACTTCATACTGAAAGTGGTTATGCACAATTCCCCATAGCTGTCAGATATTTGCTGGGCATCGACACGTTTTGGCCTTACCAACGCGGTCACATCTATATGTGCCAACCCAAATACTAAAGGAGAACACATCAAAGGGAAACTGTATTTGGACAACGTTTCGTCCACTTCTGACCTCCTCAGGCCCACTGGAAATACTACTATTGAACGCAAGCACTTGTATGAGGTGTACTACGCAATTACAACCTTGTAAGTTCCAGCGAGTGTGCAGGTGTTAAAGTTCACCCTTGTTGAAAAGAGCTTGATGTGTTCTTCTTTTTGCAGGCGTCATAAGTAGTTTAAGACTTTCTGCCTGCCCAGTTTCCCGCACGCGCACTTGGCATCCCCAGTTACTGTGACTTCTGTCGGGTAACTTCTTCAAGCCTCCTTGGGCAGGGACAAATCCTCGATCTTTGGTTCTCAAAGTGAGTAACCAGGCTACTCGGTGACCGAGGTCATAACCGGGGTAACCGGTCACCTTGTTATTTCACATGGGCTTGCTCTTACATCCGCAATAGCCACTTGTTGCTCGCATTCCTTATTTGCGAATTCGATTGTGGATATTAAGAAAACCCAACCAGTACGGGAGATATTTATCGAATGTGGGATATACCACCAACGAAAGACAGTGTTGAGCAGCAAGAAGAAGACGCCGACTGTTAGTAACACAAGAAGGTTTGTTTATCAGCAGACTCAAGCCGTATGTGAATACTAGGGACGAATTCCTCAATGGAGAAAGAACATTCAAAATTTAATTTATTAAATTTAATTTTTTAGCAAGTCAAATTGTGTGGGAATCGAGGCATATGTAATCGTTATTTTCCATGTATAGCTAAAGAAATGAGAATGAAATTAATTAACAAGGAGGCTAAGCATACTTGACTTTTCTCGATTCCGTTGATTCAATCGAGTTGTTAACTTTATCAAAGTTACATATCAAGGGATATTTTCCTTACAATAAGGTTCCCATGACGTGACTACATGATGTATTTGTGTGCAGACGTGGTTGATGATATCCTGATTCATACTGCTATCGACTCCCACCAACATAGCAACCTCATCAACAGCATGTTATAGACACGTATCCAGACGTACTCTCCCAACGCTAGAAAAAAGGAGCGGAAGAAATCCTATATCCTGGTTTTGGTATTCTATCCCTTCGCGACACTCCCAATTCTTAACGTCAGTACTCTCATCTTCGCTTCCGACAGTCTACACTCAGTTCTTAAAATCTGTTGAAATCCTTGAAAGCTCTTGGAATCTCTTGAAAGATACGTAAGACACATGTCGTGATAAACTCTCCTATCACTGAAATAGACCTTCTTTCTCCTTTTCTACTCTACATTTCTTCTTCAATCTGTGAAATTTCGATGGTTTTTGGAAACACACTGTGAGAAAATTTTGAAAACTGCCTTAGCCCGAAGGATGCCACAGCAGCAAGGGAATGACCTGAGAACTGTAAATAGTGGCTTTTATGTCGATTGCCTATTTTTACGAACCGATTGTGGTAACGAGAAAGGCGAGAAAAAGGGAGAAAGTTCTTGTCTTTCTCTTACGTCATCGCTAAAGAAGTGCGATTGTTTGAGTTCGGTTATCAATGTAATTTGCTTTCAGTGCTTCATTTTGTGTAACTTTGATGGGCAAGGGACACAACCTCAGTTGGATATTAAACAGAAAATTATTGTTTGAATAAATTATCGCATATTTTTGATCTTTTTTAATGTTTAGTTTTGTTTCCATTGCAGACCAAACGCACATAGAAGAGTCCTTCAAAGATCACACTGGTATAACCTTTTTACTTTTACACTTAGTACAAGAAAATTTTTCAATAGCTATCCGAATGCCATCAATGTGTTGCTCACAATGAGTAAGGCTTGCTTATCATCGCCCACTTTGTTTACCAAAGTTCGTACTTTTCTTAACTTTTCTGGACATTGAGGTTATGTCATTTTTACTGTCCTGTGTCCCTTTAACAGAATCAACACAGTATCTCGTAGGTAAACTCTCTTTGTGTGTAAATACGTTACCAAGTGCCTCCTTCTTAAATGTTAGTTGAGGATATTCGAATTCAATTCATAGATAAGAAAGCATTTGCCTTTATTTGCTGTACCAAACACTCGCATGATTTCCGAAGGTCGTCCTGCCGTGCCGCTGGTCATGTCATTTTATTTTCTTTTAAGACTGACTTGTCGTCTAAGACAGTCAGGATTAGAAGCAATTTAGTCAACCTATGGTATTTACGTTTTAAATTTGTTACACCTTATTTTAAAGTTTCCTATAATCAGTTGCCCCCCTCATTTTAATTATATAGCGCGAAGTATCATCTTAAACCTTCATCTTAAACCGCTACACCCTTGCGACTCTAGAAGTAGTTCACCTTTCATACCTTAAGTCCCATATACACGGTGCAACATGTTATATCAACATCTTGAACACAACTCATTCTGAGGACCCCATCTTGTTGTACAACTGGGTTTCACTACTGCGTTTTCATTTGGAACAACATACAGTTTTCAATACATGTTAGAGACAAGTGGGACAACTGAAACTTAGGTAACTCGCCCATTCCCGTCTAAAAACGTCTATGAAATTATTTCTTAGCTTCCTCTCCTCCCTCTCTTATGACCCTCATAAATGCAT
Source organism: Carybdea cf. marsupialis auct. non (Linnaeus, 1758) (assembly GCA_010016065.2). NCBI lineage: Eukaryota > Metazoa > Cnidaria > Cubozoa > Carybdeida > Carybdeidae > Carybdea > Carybdea cf. marsupialis auct. non (Linnaeus, 1758). Next base: position 5,022 of record JAAAKL020011616.1, on the reverse strand, counting down.
CGTCACTTGGCTGATTTGCCACAACATATTGTGAGAAATGGAACCTATTCTATACTAAAATCATGTTGCGTGCAACAACAGTTGTACAACTTGGTATGTTTACACGATGCAACATGTTGGGCGCAACATGTTTTGTCAAAATGTGTTCACCATGTATACGGGGCTTTACATAACATTCCACGCTACATCCGCTTAAACATATCGCTGTTATCCAAGTGCACACATAGATAATTTATCAAACAGGATGTTAGGTTCATTAAATTTCTTGCTAATTTTCATTCTCTATTTGATAGTGGAAATAAGTGAGTACCGGAGCGTCGTCTTTAAACTCAAGTCAAATCGCAATACTTTGTATTAGTGTTTCTGAAATGCCACTCCCCACGCCCTGCAGACCCTCCATGTTCCCTTCATGCCCCGCAGACCGTCCGTGTCCGTTTTATGCTCTGCAGACCGTCCATGTCCGTTTTATGCTCTGCAGACCGTCCATGTCCGTTTTATGCTCTGCAGACCGTCCATGTCCCCCTTCATGCCCCGCAGACCCTCCATCTCCCTGCTATTGCCGCCTCGGCATTTCAACTAATCAATGAGAGCAATTGATATTGTAAAAATTAAGGTCGAGTATTACAACTATGTTCGGTAATTTATCGTATCAGGTTATCAATTATCATCAAATTATGAATCAACTCCTGTAGTTAACGCGTCTGTCATAATGCCTTCAATTGAACAAATGAAAAGTTTTCCGTTTAACCCCATGTCGTCTCGTGCTTATATATTTCAAAGGGGCATTTCAAACTGTTTTACTGTTTTACGGGGATTTGTTGCTGAGAAGTAAATAGGCTTTCAGATCTAACTATAATTTCTCTTTACTGTTTGAAGAGGAGTTTAATAGCACATATCGAGGTGCGTTTCAGTGAGAAGTGACTACATTGAAGAGTAAGATTAATGGAAAATGGGTGAAAGGGAAAACGAACCCTTTTCCCTACACAAAGTAGATTCCGTTCTCAAAGTAGATTCCGTTCCGTTTTGAAAAGATGTAGAGAAGCTTCGACGGTTTTTTTTGCTTTGTGTTGGGGCAAGCTGTAAGTTAGTTTCTTTGTCCGAAATTCTGTTCGTTACAGTGAAGTGTAACAACAGTCCGCATGTGCAAGTTCAGTTCATAGACCTGGTACAGTCATTTTTTATGCTGACTCTTCTTTTTAGGCTGGTCGCTCCTAGACCATCATGGCAGTCGGTTGGGAGAAGTGGTTAGTATTGACTGACCTGTTCAGTCTCCTATCATTTTATTGTATAAACTAAAATTTATATATAAAGATGGCAGAAGATATCCCAAGTATAAAAATAATTTCCTCTGAGTGCATCGTCGTTGTGGTAGTATGTACGTGGTTGTATTAATAATTAGAGTAAGGCAAGGGCCTTAATTTTAAACCTTTTGCTTTGATTAAACGTTTCTTATTTGCTCCTTCTCTTGTATTCTGTGGTTTTGACTTCCGTGATCCAGACTTGGCACTTCGGAAGGATCCCCCGCGTGCTTTTCCCGATCTAAGGGGACGGAACAGTATGATCTCTAGTGATACTAACACATTCGATTCACATATGATTCATAACGTATTATTATTATTATGTTTTTAGAACTTGGCAGATACACGTATCACAATTGATCAGTTATTCTTTCCTTTTTACTATTTAGGAATATCTATGAAATGTCTTGGAAAAAAGAAGAAGTGAGTATGATTTCGTCATTCCAGCCAAGATTTGTTGAAACGGGCCACGCGGATGATATCAATTATGCTCATAATTGTACATTTAAAATAAATTAAATCAAAATCAGTTATTTCCCAAAGATAGGTATGGTACTAATACCTTATCCTCCGAATGTTTTCTCTTTTGTAGTAATTTTTTCCACAATAAAAACGCTGAAATTTTTGGTTGTACTCTTTTGCTTATTTTGTTATTTTATTCATTAAACACAAAATCAATATCGTTAATTTTGCAAAAATAAAGATTTAAAATTATAACAATTAAAGCCGGGAACAAGCTGAAAATGAATGCGGAGAATTTTTTTCTCTAAGGACTACTCCTTTTTACCCGAAAAAGTTTGAACAAACGTAGACAAATGGTGTTTTATTTCCGACTTTTATTCAGAGAGGATTGCAAAGAACATCACGGAAATTATGCTTTATCACGCATAATAAAATCTTTACTACTATGTATTTGTAACCGAACAAGTTTTATTGTATTGTTTCATCATTTACCCGCTGCCCGAAAATATCTGTGTTTACTAGAAAAATTTTTTGGCTCTCCCAATTTTTTTTTTTGGGGGGGGGAGGGGAGTGCTTTAGTTCCCAATTTCCCGAGCTCATACGCTCAGGCCCTGGTCAGGACGTAATTCTGTATACTTTAGACCCTGCTATAAGGGTCTTTTGACTTAACGTAAGACTCAGCAGTGTTTTGACGATGAAACTATGTACAGGAAGGCTTGTATCAACTGACTTTTTTTTATCAGACAAAACGTAAATCTGGACTATCATTCACTGTTTTGTGGGCACAAAAATAACGGAATTCGCAATTCAGTGATGCGTCTTAAAAGGCGCCTTCGTGATGGAGTGTAACTGAAGTGTATCGTATACTTCTTATTGGGTAGGGGTACCAAAGAACACGTTCCAATAGGACTGTAGTGACGCAATCTAAGCAATAGACGACCCAGATCTCTCTCGCAGGTATTCGACCGTAGCTTAGTGGTAAAGCATCGTCCCTTGCACAAATATGGAGACCCCGAGTTCGATTATCCGTGGTCCCACGATTTTCACCTTTGAAATTTTATAATACGCATGTTTACTTTCAGTTACGAAGGGACCCTCAATTCGCGCTACTTTAGAATGTAACACACACTCAGCTTCATGAAGAACTTCATCAAATAACTAACGCACAAATATTTGTGGCGATGGGGTGGCCAAAATCTTGCATTTAACTGCACCCTGAAGTAGGTACGTAGGAACTAATGTGCAATAAAACAATGCAGTAGAATATTAGCAGTTTGAGACTAGGGTATGTTAACGGACTTCGCAGAAGTTCTTTAACGCCATTGGCAAAGTCAAAAGACACAAATCCTCCAGAGGGTTTCTCTGCTTCTCAGAGTGTAGCGGATACGTCATTTACCTGTATCAGAGTGTGAATTTCATGCACGCAGGGAACATTATTATTATTGAAAATTCGGCTTCTCGTCTGTACATGATTTAATGACACTTGAATACTTTTACTCTGTGCTACGGGCTATCATTTCCACGAGTTGAGGAATCTTATGTATACTGGCCCCATGAATTAAGTTACTAAGTACTAAATTAGTAATGGCATTTTGGGGGCTGTGTTGCGCTATCTAATTATTGTCACGGAATGAAAAATCTGTAATGACAAGTCGGAACAAGTCAACTTTGGAAGATCTTTATTCCTCACTGAATATAATGAAGACGATACTTAAAGCAACTTTTAGCATCTTCTCGTGACGAGTAATATACCGTAGCTATTCAAAGTCAGTGTTTTCTTGTCGACTAGAAGAAACGGTGATATCGGAACCTGCGTTTCTTTCGACGGGTGGCTGTAGTGTCTTTTTGATAATTGGAGATGTTCATGGCATTAAAGAATTGATGAATGCATTTAGCTGAAAGTCAATTAGTATAAGCTTGGAAGGTAAAGGCAGTGCATTCTCCATGACTTTCCAGAAGTCTCATAGCTCTCTTGCTTCTTTGTTGCAGTGCGTTGAAAGATCAGTTGCTACATGGGAGGGGACATTGCTTCCTTGCTATGAACAAGAGCAATGCATGCAGTTTATTAAATTTGAGCCTAAGGTCACTTTTTTGAGTTAAATAGATTTATTTCTTATATTCTTAAGTTACGACAGTATTTTCAACACAATTGCAGTGGTGCGTTATTTGTGTCGAAACACTCTCATTCCAGTTGGAATCCAGGTACTGTTACCTCCTTCAAACCGTTGACCATTTACCGAAAGTGGGCCTACTTCTGTCTCTTTATAATGGAAAGATTACACCAAACGGCTCTCCGCGATGGAACTAAACAGATGCAGAAATTGGGAGCAAAACGAACGCTGACAACCAAGTTACTGCTAGAGCTTTCTTACGTGCTATCACCGCCACCCCGTATTTTAAGTTACGTAATATTTATTGATATTGTTTGATCAAGAATGGCCAGCAATAAAGATGATAATCTTTACTCAAGAAATGTATTGTGTCACGTACTTCGTGCATTTTAACATTTGATACTCTCTTTAACGTCCTTTAGTTGCAATATGTTCGTATTTGAGCACAATCCTCACTACCAAAAAGTGCAATTTCAATTTTTTGACGCTGTGGAATCCTTGGATCATAACAATATCATCGTATGTAATGTTTGACTTTAATTTGTTACAAAATTGGTGTTTTTAATATATGTGGGTGCGTACGGGTACAGTAATTTGATTAATTAATTAATTCAGCAAGTGCGATAATAGGGGTATGTTTACCTTAAATTGTTCATTAGGGGGGTCATGCTACAACCACTGCACCCACGAAGAATACCAAACTGTTAGTTAGGAACTTTGAAGACAAATGACAAGTGGAAAGTTTTTAGGTTCTCTATACCGAATTGCCCTTCAACAAGTGAAAGACACAAACTATCGTCAGTATTTATCGAGTCAGTAGTAGCCACAAACAAGCCTGTACGGTGCTTGCGATGGTTACATTTTAAATTCGGGGTGCTTTCCGGTTTCCTCGCCCATGTCTGGAAACGACTATTGGAAAACAAGAGCTTCACTTTTTTCCCCATTCCTAGAGAAGTGAGATTATGTTCTGCGAAACCTTTTGTAAAATATTGAATTAGTTTCGATTAAGATGTAATAAGTTTAGATGGCATGCCCTTTTAATGATTTAGTTACATACGATTGTTGATGACTCTTACACTCACTCACTCACTAATCCTCGAGCACCGTGCGGTGCGTAGAGCCAACTTGCAACACAAGTGTTCGCCAGTGCT
>JAAAKL020011615.1:0-13541 GCA_010016065.2 Carybdea cf. marsupialis auct. non (Linnaeus, 1758) | reverse complement strand
CTGTCTCAAGACGCTCGTTTCAGAGCAGCGTCCACAAGACGGAGCTAATGACAGACGGACACCGTCTTCTACTCCATATGAAAAGGAAATTGCTCCGTTTTGACAACGGGACGACCGTCTTCACCTCCATGTGAATAGGGTAAGTCTTCAGTAATATTCAACTCTTTATCAGCGGACTTTGATTCTGACTACAGCGTCTGTCGTGCTCGAGATTCATGCTTTGGCAGTGAAAAATGTTTTCACAATAATGTGCATGCATACTGGCGTCTGGAAAAGTTTCTACACAGGGAAGATGAGCTCAGGCACGATTTTGTTGCCGTTATACTTGATTGTTGGGTTTTCAGATCATCAAAATGGCAATGGCTCAAGGGAGCGACCTCGTGTCCCCTTTGCTTTAAAGAATCCTTTGCATTACGAAGATCATAGGAACAAAGTTGGATTTTAGAAGATCTGCAAACGCCAGGATTACAACTTGGGACAAGACGTCGAACGTTTCCGAGTATACAGACTATATGATGTTTGTGGAAAGAAGATAAAATGTTGAACGACATAAAGAAGAAGTAACAAAGAAACGTCAAATGCTGAAGTCCCTCGCAAAAGCTGTACTATATTTAGGTAGAAAAAAGGTTTTATTTAGAGGACACAATAAAACAGGCAAAATTATAGTAACTTTACTTGAGTATTCTGTATTTGAATGTCATCTTCACAGGAATGTAGAAATAGCGGGGTGAGGGATAGGGCACAAGGTTTAAATTATTGGTGTTTTGAGTGACTTATAAAAGAATACACTGATGGTATTATTGGAGATACAATCAATGAAGGTATTGGAGAGCGTTTCTTCTTTAGTATTCAAGTGGATGAAACGACCGATATTTCGATAAAAATGTGAAAACAAACTTTGAAACAATAAACGAAAATACGAATAACCTCCTTTTTTCAAAGCTATGACTTCCCACATTCTGGTGTCGCTGCATTCTTCCTGCTTGTTTCTATTTGGCTCTCAGATAGTACCTATTGACGCCATTACTGAATTTAAGTTTTCTTTGGACGATTGCAGAATTTTATATACGATATTGCATCTTTTCAGATATCTTTGACAAAATGTGTAAGAAAAATGAACCTACCAGTAAGAGTGTTTGTCCCCAAACCAGACACAGTACCTAAACATTGCTTTGCTTTTGGAATGCTTTTCTTGGCATCCTTAACAACAAGGTGCAGTCTATGACAAAAATCAATGAATATAATAATAATTTCTTTTACAAAATTTATTTATCAGAGCTTGCGACTCTTCCTGTCTCCTCACATCAAACTGGCTCCATCAGAAGCTTGCAACACAAACCATCAAAACCAATTCAACTATCATCTAAAGTTTCTTGAACAAATTCAAATATTTATTTGACAAATTGACCTGTCTCACCAACAACAAGCTCTCTCTCTTTAATTTCCCATTCTCAGGAAATAAAAAACGCACTACAACGCCTTGGATTCCTTTGTTGTTCTTGTCCGAAGTTTCTTAAACTATGATCATTAAAATGTATGATTTCCTTTACATCAGAAGCCTAAACATATTTCACTATATCCGATATAACATTAATCATTTCATTTTGGATATCAGATCACTAACACTTAGGGTTGCGTAACATTTTCTTTACAAAAGGCTACAAGTTCTGGTTTAAGTCGGAAGACAAAGTTTTGAATCGCATCCAAAACAAGATCACCGGAGAGGCCTCGATTGAAACACTTCTCATCAACTCTTAAGGGCAGTCCATCAGTATTCAGATAACTTTAGTTGAATAAACACACAGCAAAACTATGTTACTGGACGAAAATTTTAGTTTTTCAACTAGTTCTAAACTGAAGTAATCTGTAAAACTGACATCAGGCGTTATGTAGGAATAGCAACTTCGTCTGCAAAGGGCAGTTTCTGATCATAACCATTTATTATCAGTAATGTCCAAGTCAAAACGATTTGGAAAGTTAAGCTATCTTTATTAACTATGTCAGAGCTGCTCCTGCTCTTCTTGTCTGAATTCTCTTTATCGACACAGGGAAATACTGACATTCAATAGATTTCGACAAAGTGTAAACATTGAAGAAACAGGATCTAATTTCTTTTTGCCTCTTAGCCAGTTGTGTAAATTATTAGGATATGTAAATTATATATATATATATATAATCAGTTATCTCCATATCATTTTTATCCATATATACACAAATATAAAAATATTTATATATTCGCCTGAAGATTGCAACAAGCATGAAACTTTGAGTAGCGAATTTCCAGTAACTTTTCTTTAGTTGTTCTCTTCTTCTCCTGTATTGCTCTACATCCATATATCGAGCACTCTGGACAGTAGAAGTGTTAATCTTTACTTATACATATATATGCATAGAACTTATTAAACATGAAGAGCTTAAGACGCTGGCCCGGATCGAACCCAGGATCTCCCATACCGAAATCGAAGACTTTGCCATTGCATTAAATAGTGAAATAGTAATGTTGACAATCTGGGTAGTCGATCCCGAATTCTCACCACCACCAGCAACCCTATTTTTTGTTTCGCTGTTAGCTTCATCAGTGCCATATATATATAGGCAGAAAGTCGGTGTTATACAGATTTCATCTCGAAAAGGAAACAGGTGAACACTTATAGTGGAAATTGAAGAAAGGTAGCTCACTAATTATACACCTAAAAGATAAATATCAGATATCTGTTATAGAAAAATATGTATTCTGGGTAGAGTTTTATCAGTGAAAACAACAAATTAGTTTCTGTATTACTTTTTCAGCTCCTTGAATACGGAACAATATCATATGTAGCATAAGAGTTAATATGACTACAAATTTTTTGACGTATTGTTTAAAGTCTCCCTACGCAGAAAGTATGTTCCACGTGACGTTGTACGATACCTTGGTTTTCAATCGATAAAGTCAACTTATTAAGCTTTTATAGATTTTTAATTAAGTTGGCATTTCTGGTAGATATATTTATAGACATTGAATTTTCGTAAAACAATTTTGAAATATTTAACCACATTCTTCAGATTAATGTTTTTGTTTGTTTAAACATATCTAAATCTTGCAATTTTAAAATTATCATCATTTGCCTGGTGGAGAACAATGAATTCTTTAATATTGAAAAAATTTGATATCCTGGGAATTAAAGTCGTTTACTTATCGCCATTTACCTTTTACCTAATACCAAATTTTGACAATTTTGGCATCGTATGCGTGGAACTTATTTGACGGTGCTTGAGTAATCAATGGTGGATAGCAGTGGCAAAAAAGACTTTCGGCATTAAATGGAAAAATAATTATAATCCGATGTCCAAATGTTACGAAAAATGGTAACACCATGTGTTGAGAACATTAGAGAGGCATAGAAGAGACCCCCTATGTTGAGAATACTACCAAGGCATAGAAGAGACACCTTATGTTGAGAATACTACCAAGGCATAGAAGAGACCCCCTATGTTGAGAATACTGCCAAGGCATAGAAGAGACACCTTATGTTGAGAATACCATCAAGAGACGTCGTATGTTGAGAACATTAGAGAGGCATAGAAGAGACGCAGTATGTTGAGGACACTAGCAAGACATAGAAGAGGCGCTGTATGTTGAGGATAGTAGCAAGGCATAGAAACAAATTTAAGTCAATCTTTCCTAGATTTACGTTAAACGCTGGGTCGCATTGAAAGCCTAACGTCTAACAACAGTTGTACATAGGGCTCCGTTGAGAATACTCTCTATTTTTTGTGTCCACCCACAAAAACTACATAAATCAGGATAGACGAGGAGATCCTCGGCTGACAAAAATAATTTAATCACAACTTAGGCGTGATGCAATAACAAGACTGACAGAGGAATTGTCACTAATGGTAATACTATGCAGCCGATCATGGCTCCCCGGAAATTTATCGGTACTTCTGATAAATAGGTTTCTTACAGATGTTCTAAAATAAGTAAACTAATTAATATATGTATCTATAATAGTATCATTGATAGAAGAATATACTCTGGTTCAATGTAGATTTTGGGCACGCCTATTAGATGTGAGCTACAAAGAACCCCCAAACATACATCAACACAATGGTATATCCTCTGTTCTTCGTTATGTATACGTTATTCTTATTGTTATTATAAATATTTGCCACAAACTTTTCTTTTTCTTTTTCTTTTCTTTTCTTTTTCTTTTCTTTTCTTTTTCTTTTTCTTCTTCTTCTTCTTTTTCTTTTCTTTTTCTTTTCTTTTTCTTTTCTTTTTCTTTTCTCTTTCTTCTTCTTTTTTTCTTTTTCTTTTTCTTTTTTCTTCAATCCAGAGATTTTACTGTGACAACTAGCCTTTCAATATCTCTTCAACATCATTCATTTCCACTCCATAAGAAAGGTGTGTGTTCTTCACTAAAGTTTCATGCATCAGTTTTTATTTTATTTCTTAGCGACTACAAAAAAATGAAAGCTGATTATTGTAAAACTACGGAATCATTCTATTCAATACGAAAGATGATTTCTGCTTCACATATGCTCCACTTCTGTTTGCAAGCCTCGATTAGTGTTTAAATGCAGGTAAAATTCGAAAAAGAATTAACTTTGTGGAATATCTAATTATAGCTAACTCCCACCTTATTTTTTCGTGGAGTTTAAAAAAATAGCCTGATGGTGATAATGTTTCCAAGGAATCGACAAATGTCTTTGGCAAGCCTGCAGCAGCATGCTACCATCATCTTAGTTCAAAAGATTTAAACTCGGGACACAAATTATCGATATGCACGTTTTCTCAATGCATTTGTTTCTTTGACAAACACGACTTGATTTTCTGTGATCACAATGGTAAGAGGATTGGAAGCAATTTTCAATTAATACTCAATTTCTTTGAATAAGCAATCAGCACAAAATAATTATAGTGTTCCTGTATTCGTTGGTTGTGGTATTCTGGACGATTGTGGGGGATTTAATTGTTTGACCAATGGTGAATAAATTGCCAGAAGATTTACCTAAAATCTTCATGGCTTATGCATGGTAGTGAAATGTACACTAGTCTCTGTTTCCATCGACCACAATTATTGTTGATGTCTAAAGCACCTCATGAGAACGCACTTTGCAATTAATCTGTTAGGTCACTGCCCATCTACTCCAAGACAGCCCATGATCTATTTATGCATGAACGTAGTTGTTATTGTACTAAGACTTCTCTGAACGTTTGGCTTAACTACGCAAATTTGTAGTTTAGAGTATCTCTGAGGCCAATTATGAACTGCGAATCTATTGTAGCTACCGACTTGTGTATATAATGAATTTTAATTAAAGCAAAAACAAGCAGTTTCGCTTATTTCAAATTAATAGTATGATTCAATCAACATGGTGTCTCCTAAATGAGTATGAAACGTTGCTTTAAGTATGTACTCCATGTATTAAAACATTGCTATCTTCTGCTATAGACAGGACACTGCATTTACATGGTAAATTTGGCACTCGATTTGATGCTACCAACTCCCCGTCACTTAAATAAGAACGCAGAGAATTTTATTCTAAATTTCAAAAGGCTCACGTAAATCCACAGAGATGCCACTACCAAAAGTCTTCAGTTGCCTGTATAGGACAGCATTTCAAAGTTATCTCATGAAATCCTTTCCTCTAATTTCAAAAATTTTTAATGGAGTCTTGACATATTTATTAGCTAGAAAGCATTCCTTTCAATGTAAACAGGGAAAAATTTCTAAACGAACGTCGAGTTGAAATTTCAGTCGTTACCCTTGGAAAATAAGGATCTTAAATTTCAGCCAGGTATTTTTGTTAAGGTCACCATAGCATAGGTGGTATACGAAAGCGGCGGCTTGGCTAAGGTCGATGGTTTAAGCCCCAGTTGTAAAATCTTTTATTCAGTATTAAATCAAACTATAAGACCTCAGTATTATTCAAAAACATAAAGTCATTGCTATATGCAAGGTACAAGGCCGTTTGGTACAGAGCTACCTTCATTTATCCTAGTAAAAGTAATGTTGTAATTATTCACAGCAACTTATAGCAAACGTAATGAATAAACAGCATTGAACTTTTAAAATTTGAGCAAAAATATCTTATGATTTTGACAACAACTTTTACCATCCGTTGAACGTATTGTGACAGCAGGTTGTACAAGATGTACCCCTCGTTTGATAATGCTGATGGAAATGCTCTGGATTGCACAACCTAATACAGTAGAAATCTTGATGTAATCTGTTGAATTCTTCACGCTCTTCTGCCAGGTCTTCTTTTACAAGATATTCTCGTTGATTAGGCACTGATCTCTAAAAATGACTGGATCGAGCTTCCTATTGTATCCAATAGCTAAACTGTGCAGTCACGAGTACTGGCCCTCATCAGCTAAAATAGCACGGGAAGGTCCGCCATGTTACGCAACATTGTTTATTAGCTTTGTTTGATGGAGACTAAAATGGTGTCTAGCGAGAGACAGAAGGCCCCCAATCCAGTGTTGTTTAGATATCAGTGGTGCTATGCCTCTTCACAAGTTTAGGTCCCACGGTACTAAGCTTGTGCATATTTATAACAACATCTTGTACCACATAAACGTAAATTTTTAGCATAAATATGCTGTACTATATTTAATATGTGCGTTTTGGTCTATGAAGGTAATTATTCATTCCTGCTAGACACGAAATTTTAGACATTTTTTTCCTAATTTCAATTCTTGTCTTCAACTTTAGTTATTTTCTTACAGTAAATTGTAACAATTCAGTTTATTTATAACGGAGAAGATGATAGAAATGGGTTGCAATGTAGCATTAGCTGGATTAAAACCTAAAGATCGTTTGTTTGAATGTCATATTTGATAGGGATCTGGCCGTTTGCAATTGCATATTTGGTAGTTTTTTGAAAATACTTAATTTCATACGAAATTTTACCGCAATAAAGCAACAATTTAGTCATCAATGCTTTTATTTGGTGACAGATATGTTCAAGGTAAAAAGTTCTGAGTTATTAAAAGTTGTAAAGGCTTTCAGTCGAAAATATGTAGGGGCAACTAAACGTTTCCTACAAAAGGCTCTTAAGGCCCTCCTTATTACCTAAAAAATATTGGGTGAAGAATTTTAAGGGCCTCAATATTCTGTTTGGTTCTCAATAATGCTGTCTATCATTATGTAGAGGAGGTTCATGCTTTTTTTTGATAATTATACTACAGCGAAGATGTTGTTGTCCTAATGTCTTTGTTTATGTCCAAAAGTTACTATCTTAAAGCGAATACACAACTTTTGTTTGCGTTAAGTATGTTATAGAAATGCAACCTACGCATAGGGAAACATGTGATTTTCGTAACCACAATAAAACTGACGAACTTAAAAGTATTCAAACTGCCAAAGGTGTAACACAGGGAGGGCTGTTTTCTTTCCTGCTTTTCCTAGCCTTTATAGATTTAAAACCTAGTTTTGGAACGTATATAATGGAACAGGACAAGCAGAAACTAAAAAGTAGCCGAAACCATAGAACATACACACAGAAAGGGAATTTGCCGGCGACATTGTTTTACTGACAGGAATTAATGAAGTTAAGAATAGGTTAACATCTGAAAATAGAAAGCAAAACGGAGAGGTTTGATCTACGACTTAACACTGAGAAAACAAAAACAATAAAAGTTGATTGCAACAATAATGACTCAACAGCCATTACAATCCAGGTAAGGATATAATACATTTGTAAGGCATTCCAATTAATTGGACAATATAATATGCAACGATGGAAATGTGTAATTAGATATAAAAGCCAGAAAAGGAAAGGCAATGTTAGTCTTCTGGTCAACAACAATAATAGCAGTGTGTTACCCTCTGACATTTTTCCTAGTAATATGTGCACAAACTCTGAAACTCTAACAAAAAAGCAGCATGTCTTTCACGAAAGATGCCTGAAGATCTAAAAGATACGGTTAAAGTACCGTGTTTCTGCTAAGGAGGTATGGTCAAGAGCTCAGACAAGCCAACTCTCAGGCATTGTAAAGTAATACAGCCTAAAGTTGGCTGGACGCATCTTTGATCTTCCTAAGGTTGCGATCAGAGAGAAAAGTCAAGGAACACGTGAAGGAGAAACTTCCAGAACGATCTAAGATTTGTTTTTATCCAATGACAGGCAATTAAAGAAATAGGAGCTGATAGAGGGCAATAGAGTGGTCAACATGCTAAAGACAACACAAGAGGACCTAAGTACTAAGAAAGCAAGTACTTGGTATATATAAAGGTGCTCAGTAATTGATCATGTACCTTGTAATTATTTAGATTATAAAAGAAGATGTATGTTGTTGGAGATCTTTGGAAAGGATACAGTTAAAATACTGACAAGTGTTATCTGTTCACAGATTACTGAAGTACGGCTCCCTTTTTAACAAACATTAAGGAATGAATGATAATTCGGTTTGAGACTGTTCTGTACTTTTTACTGCAATAACGTTAAAGTGGTATTAAACAGCTCTTCTTAATCTGATTCTCCTTTCTAGAGGCACACTTCGTATGAAACAGGTATAAGATCTGAGGTATACAGTCTTTAAACACTAATTGTTAAGATACCAAGTGGTGTCTTGTACAGCCATGGAAATGCGCAGGTCACATAATTCTTATTTTTGTACAAGACTGAGAATAATAATCGATAATGAATATGGAAAAAATTTGTAATCATTTCTAATAACATCTAAATTATTAACAACATCAACGACAACCTTCTGCTGAAGACAGGGTTGGGCATTTAGCATTTCATTAACTCAAGAAAATGCTGTAGTTGAAGAGTTGAAGAGCTTCTAACATTAATGAGGCCGTGAAATCTTTTTAAATCTTTACTCTCCAGCAAGAGCATCAGCTTTATTATACCAGAAACACTTCATTTACAGTGCATTTTAAGATATTGTAAGAGGTTTCGTAAACATTTAACGTCTCTAACAAATTTTAACAACTCAATAAAATTGAAGCTCTCTGAATCTGTCTCAAACTTAACAACTTTACAGTAGTCATGCAAGCATGACATTTAAAATTACGAAAAGTCCAATTGCACTTATTGTGAGGAACGCATATCACAACTGCAGTTCTTAAGGAACGCAGATTACTTGCCTCCAACAGTCTCCCTGATTCTCAAATGACTGTGTTTTTACTAGAGAAGATCAGGGCTAATTATTGGAATGGTTGAAAACTCGATGTTCTCAAAGCAGGTCAACAATATCATTGATCCACTTAAAATGGTGGACATTACCAAGTCCTCAAAAAATAACCCTTTGATGGCGGGAGGTTTCTCTTTTTCAATTTAGGTACCTTGAGCACAGCAAGGATATACTGCTCAGCTGATTAAGAAATGCACAGGCGAATACAAGGGCCGAAAGTACTGTTGATTCCGCATTTCGAATATTTCACAATTGCAGATTGTATTAAAAATATTGAGGGAATTTCGTCAAGATAACTTTGTTATTGAAACGTGTCTTACGACAAGAAGCTTTAGTAATCCCGCTCGGCTTTACGATGACTATCACTAGTGGAGGTCTAACCTATCAGCGTAAAGTATGAAAGCGATATCAACGACTGTTGCAATACGTGGTTTAAACAGAGTACGGTAGATTCTGCATTGAGAATATTTCACGATAGAGTATCATTGACATTATTGATATCGTATAGTATAAACCCACAATTTTAGCATATCGTAGAGTTGTTGCCAACAGGAAGTTCTATATATCGAGATTACATTCGTACTACAATAAAAATATAAATATTGATGCGTAAAATTTGTATATATTAAAGAATTATTGAACTTTTACGGCCTTCTTATTTATCAAGCTTGGCTCTTCCTATGTTCAATTGATGTAATAAATCATAAAGCAAATGGAAACTAATTACGGATAACTAGATGCTCATATACATGTATAAGGCTTTTGCTTTTCTCGAATTTAAAATCTCCTCCCTGAATCATCTTTAGACCCATTTCCCTCCGAAAGTCAAGAAAGTTTCAAAAACATTGGACAAGGCCTCCATTAACTAAGGTCTGAAGTAAACAGGTAGCATAGATTAAAAGTCCTAAATTATTGCTGGTTTTACTAGATTAAGAAAATGTTATCCTTGGATACATTTTGTCGAGAAAACGATTTGATGATATATAAGCATTTTTATCCCTATTCTGCGCCAGGAAAGGGGTGAAAAGCCTGGGGTTTTTCCCAATAAATTTCTCCAAAAAAAAATAATTTAATAATGCTAAACGTTTCTTACAATTAGTCTTCTATCTTAGATTTAAGCTTTGCAGATGTAAGTGTAATAGGATGTTACGTCCATCAAACTGGCAATTTTGTGCCAATGAGTGTTCGCTTTTTAGCTAGTTTCAAAAACATTTCGTGTCTGGCAACTCCAAAATTGATGTAATTGGAAAACTACTCTTCAAATCGGAATATAGGTATC
This sequence comes from Carybdea cf. marsupialis auct. non (Linnaeus, 1758), assembly GCA_010016065.2. Taxonomy (NCBI): domain Eukaryota; kingdom Metazoa; phylum Cnidaria; class Cubozoa; order Carybdeida; family Carybdeidae; genus Carybdea; species Carybdea cf. marsupialis auct. non (Linnaeus, 1758). The sequence goes on along the minus strand of JAAAKL020011615.1, from coordinate 3,129 downwards.
ATTATACTTACATTTAATATGGAACCATGTTTAAAAGAGTGAGCACCCAAAACCAACTCTAATAAGTGATGCATTTCTGCTAGCTAAAATGTTTGAAAGGGTGAAAAATCATTGGAAATTCCAACCCAAATATCTTTTTGCATCCACATGTATATGCATTGAAGATTCCCAGTCTTGATCATCTCCCATTACATAAAAAGCTGTATAGATGATTTTACTCTTCCCCTTGAGGCGATCTTAAATAACATGGATCAGAATTAGCTCATTGTAAGTTTTCTGCTTTCATGAGTGTCGCTTGTGGAAGAATGCGGGGAAACGTGCCCTTCACCAATTTAAAAGGGGGACATAGTATTTTTTGCACCCTTAATGTTTTAGTACGTTCGCAAGGACTCTATCCTATCTTGCTATGTTTACTAGGGGACTTCAAGCGTCAATATCATCAAGAAACAAAAATGTACATTATGTCGATCTTCAAAAAACATTACAAACAGTTAAAAAACCAACAATCAAACAATAACTGCTATAAATAAAATAAAATAATTTGAAACAAATTAAAATTAGATGTTGCGATTTCATGAATTACGGTGTCGTGATTAATGAAAATGCAAATATAGAAAGAGAATGCAGCTGCCCGCTCTAAAACAAATATAAAGGTGCTAATTTGCATCAGAGAAATTGTGGCACAAATCAACTCTGAGAAAAGTTATTTCATGTTGAGAAGTTCTCAGAGGCTGAGACACGGTAGGCACGTTGTGAATATAATTACAAACACGTCTACATAGTGTCAAGCTGTATGTTTTAGCTATAAATATAATATTATCAATTATAAATCATGATTCAAGGCCACCATGTAGATGGCTATGAAAACATCTCCAATACATTGCATCAACAAAGTCACGTCATGTCTTATTTCCATTCCGAAATGTGACCCCTTATGGTTGCAATAAATGAGGTTTTGATATGTGACATGTGACCGCTCATCCTCATTAAGATTGGTTAATGGTAATCTGCAACGTAAAAGAACGAGTAGGGGAGCGGGGGGTACAGTCTCCCAAAGTTGTGGAAAAAATATTTTTAGGCGGTAGCAATTTTTCAGCCAGCGCATAAATAACGAAAAATAAAAATACGACCTTTTTGGTTACAAATAAATTGCCTTGCCTTTCATATCGACTATTGTCACATATGTATGTATCCCTTTTCTATTTTCAAGGAGGAATTGGGGCAGTGACTAACCCCCCTTTCCCCCAACGTCTGCCGCTTTCCAGAAACTATCGGCAGAGAATCAATTCGTCATAATAATGAACAATAAACAAGATAAAATCTGATCTAGTGGATAAACATTGCCTTTTGAAGTTGCTAGTGGAGACTGCATTTTCAAAACTTTTACATAAAATTTAGAATTAGCCTTTATAAGGTTACTTTCATTATTTTGCAGGGGGCACTCTATGTTTTTCCAAATTAATATTCTATCCCATTTGCAGTAGCTGTTCGCTTGGCTCATACAGGTACGCTTGCATGGTAAGGGAGGAAACTTGCAGCAGTGGCAGTGTTGCTGGACCGTGGTTAGATTCCAATATGTTCACATTACATAATCCATAATCTGGGGCACTGTTATGGGAGCCTTCTTTGTTTTTAGGTGTGAAGTCCTTCCGTAATGATTGATGTATTTGTTCCGTAATTACCCTTCTGTTGTAACTAATGTTTTCTTTGTTAAAGTATTGCTTTGTTTGTAGTCAATGTGTAAACGTTTGCTGTAGCTGAATGCCAGCAGTCACGCAGAAATGTAATGGAATCAATATATGAACATGGACAGCCGATGTAGATACTTCTAGAGTCATTCTTGTTTCCTACCCTAACACAGAGCGCCTGTTTTACAGTACACTTAAATTATTAAAAAACTCGAGTACCGTAAATGTGCTCGTAAATTACTTCATATCAACAGATAAGCAGTATGGAAAATTGGCCAAATAGAAAATGTAAACACTGTTTGAATAATTAATTGATTATTATTTGTGTTTACCAATCACAATTGTAAAGACGATGATAACAATAACAATTGTAGAAAGATTGCATTGAGCCAGCTTGAGTAGTTTGTGATTAACATCATTATTTGTGGGTCGGAAATAGTAGAAATTTTGTTTGTAATTGGTTGGTTTATGTATAACCTTGAAGCCATATCTTGTGCGATGTTTGAACTAAGATAGGATCAAAGTAAGGAATTTTAAGAGTATGATTTTGCAGTATATGTTTTGGTGTCTTTTTTGTCTGCAAAGACGCATGAATTGTAAACAATATCTAGATCAACAAGTTGACAATTTTCATACAACACGGGCAACGCAAAGCAAGCCGTTACAATATCCTGAACACTTCGACTAAAATAAACTAGCTGCTAGTCTGCAGGTCAGAACTCAATTCTTTGCCATGGGTACATTTTAATTAAGCGAAACAGATGCTTAGTTTCTTCCAATCTTTGATAAACAATCGCCAGACACCTTATATATTGTTATTGTCTGATTTCATTGTAGTGACTGGGAAACTGAAATAGCTAGAACGATGGTTACCTACTGGTAGATAAACAAAAGCAGTTTTGTTTTAAATGTAAGACACTAATGATATGTTCCAATCTCAATTCAACAGCCCCTGATGCACATTCCAAACTTGTAAATATCTTTTAGCCCAATCATTAATTGCCAGAGTTAAAATAGCAGTTTATTTTCGACGTTACGAAAGGTGTTATCAAAGAATTTTATTAGTTTTAAGGCTTGCTTTATAGTAAGCTGTTAATGTTTTATTTTTTAATGACAGTTTAATTTATTCTTGATCTGTATCAAAACAACTTGGCAACAAGTATAGATTTATAGAGAATAAGTTTATCTCTTAATAATTTGTAAAAGATTTAAAATTTTGGCTTATAGACGTAACATCATGATGATTATCAGAAACATTTCAGAAACCAAAAGGTTTTAGGATTGAGAGGGTAATTATTGACATAAGTTTAATGAGGCCTTTAAATGTTATCCCTGTTATTTTAAATTAAATGTAAAACTGCACAAAATAGCGAAAACATTTTAGTACTGAAAAGCTTTTCAGTACTAAAATGTTTTCGCTATTTCGTGCAGTTTTACTGTT
>JAAAKL020011614.1:0-13542 GCA_010016065.2 Carybdea cf. marsupialis auct. non (Linnaeus, 1758) | reverse complement strand
GTGCGATAAACCGGCGTGCGGCGTGCAGCGTGCAAGGATTTCTCGTGCGATTAATATTTACACTGCCGAAGCGTGCAATGAAGTTTTGAACAGCCGAATCGCATAATAAATTATGCTATAGCCAAAAAGTGCAATAAAGTCTTGTACACCAGAACCATGCAATAAACCCTCGTGCAGCCTAAACATTAAATACACAAGTGTGCAAAATCCCAGTGCAATAGAATATTGTGGAGACGAACGCAATGAAAATTCGCAAGGCCATTTTACTGTTACCATAACTATTGCTCGTGCGGTAATGTGCCCCAGAGTCTATGAATTGATACAGTTTGGTGCAATCGATGCTGCAAAGGCACGAAGGAAAAAATTGTGTGAAGTGAAAATCTACATTTTTTAATGAAAAGAGAATTATATGAATGAGAATGGGAACAGTTAATGAAAATTACCACTTGTGACATGTGACTTTTTCTTGATTTACCTCGTGGAAATTAAACCGATGTCAGACAATAATACAAGTTGCATGAAAGTAGAGCAGTGCTCTCTTAAAAGACTAAAAACGTCCTATAAAGTAGATGTACGAGAAACGACGGACGAAAATCGTACGATAGTGTACCAATTTGGAACCACAGCAAAAAGAGAAAGGTCGAGATGCGGTGAAGCGACGCATAGCGTGCCTTTGTGCAATGAGTCTTTAAGGTGTGTTTGTGGGCATCCATGTAGTGATGCGTGTAGACAATTAAGTGGTATCACATAAGATTGAAACGGGCTGAAAGTGGTCGGCTAATAGGTAACTAACAGTGCATTTAGGTTTAAGCAACACTTGACAGAGATAGCTACCTCAACAACAAGAAAACATGATCACAGCGTAGAAACGTAAAAGGAGCTGGACTTGGAAAACTGAGGCCATTTCGAATAGGTATGGATGCATTTTGTATTAATCCACTTCACCATAACATTGTATTTCCCGAAAGTGAGGAACTAAGGTTCGGAGGTTTTTCTGAATTCTCATATTTTGTGCGTTCGCCTGAATACTCTTTTTTCCCTAGGCTGCTATTGCCAGTCAGTGCACGACCTGACGATCAAGTAACGACTATCATTTCATCTAACTAGGAGCTATTTGTCTCCGCTTTCGGTTTCTCATCTGAATTTAAGTTCAAGTCGACATTCGAATCGACATTCGAGTCAACATCAGTACTAATAATAGAGTCAGCACTCGCATTAATGTTCGAATCAACATTCGAATTAACATTCGAGTTAAATTTTGAGTCAGTTTGTCTCGAAGACGCATCTTTTGCTTTTGCAGGCGACTTACTCTTAGAATCATTCCTTCGTTTAGGCACATTAACGACGTCCTTTGTAAGAAAGAAAGAAAGCATTATGTGTTAAATTAGCGCAAAATACTAGAAATATGAGGTGTAAGTTATTACAGGGAGGAAAACCCTATATAATTAATAAAAGAAAAGAAAACAAGTTGGTTATGATGGGCCAGAATTCATTTCTTGCCTAACCAAAACATTGTCATGTTACATGCCAGCTGTGTTTGCTTCAACTGGCATCGCTACAAGTTGGGTACATTTTTCTTAGTTTGAATAAACGAATAAAACCGCCGGGTCCTTACTATATTGTCTCAATCTACTTTGGCTGCGACTGGATAATAATATGACAAATTCTTGCAACGACACAATAGCATAGTAGCTTCATGATAGAAAAGTGTACTTCCAAGATGGCTGGATGATGTTCCCGCTTGGCACTAAAAGACTTGACTTCGTGGCACTTTGTTAAATATGCAGCACAATGGTACCGTGGTACAATGGTACCGAAGGCCAACCATGATACGATGACATCATAAAAAAATGGCAAGTGATAACAAAGTATGTGCACACAAAAAGAAGCTGTTTGTAACTTCGCACCTGATCTGGGGACAATGTCTGGAGCGAATCAATTAACCTATATCGCCAGTACAAGGATCATCAACAAGACCCCTATCATGCTTTCCCGTTTCTACTATCACTGCATAAAACATTACCATTTAATCAACTGCAAACAGAACCTTGCATGTACAGAGCCGTCGGTACGAAGTCTAGCTACAGAAGGCAAAACTACTGATGACTAGACGGCCTCGGATTTTAGTCAATGAAGTTGAGGAGCACAGGTCATCTTTGTTTTCGACTTCAAAGGCTTACGGTAATCTCAAACTGATTCTTTACTTTATGAATCAAGGGTTTTTTGTATCGCAAGATTTCTCTTCAAAGGAGACTACCTTTGCTTACAAATGCTGAAATTTTCATCAAACCTTAGCGCACGATGCACCAAGTACCCTTAGCCCCTCTTCAAGGGTAACCTCGGCCCTGACTTATAAAGGGGGGCAGTGTGTTTGCTAACTGGTTATCAGGAAAACACTCCGCACAATAAAGAATGATCAACACAGAAGATTATAAAGTGATCCTATCGATAATTCAATACAAAAATCGACTGACGAAAAGGTCAATTAAATGAAGCAATCAACTGATACGACAATAACTTGTGCAACAAGTTCTTATTTTAAATGACATTTATTGATCTATTAAGTGTTGTGCATGTTGATTGTTAACCTGTGCATGTTGATTGTTAACCTGTACATGCTGATTGCTAACCTGTGAATGTTGATTGCTAACCTTGCATGGTGATTGCTAACCTGTGCATGTTGATTGCTAGTCTGTGCATGTTGCCTGCTAACCTGTGCATGCTGATTGCTAACATGTGCATGTTGATTGTTAACCTGTACATGTTGATTGCTAACCTGTGAATGTTGATGCTAACCTTGCATGGTGATTGTTAACCTGTGCATGTTGACTGTTAACCTGTGCATGTTGATTGCTAGTCTGTGCATGTTTCCTGCTAACCTGTGCATGTTGATTGCTAGTCTGTGCATGTTGCCTGCTAACCTGTGCATGCTGATTGCTAACATATGCATTTTAATTGCTATCCTGTGCATGTTGACTGCTAAAGTTATTCTGCGTTACCAGGATTCGCCTACATTCTTCCCACTCATAATGCTTCCTTGAATTGAGTATACAATGGGAAATTCCCTTTATCCTTTCCCAATCGTTTCCATTCGTCAATTGCGCGGGCTATAATATTACCTTGCTTGATTGTCTATGGCATCAAAAACGGGCCTATCGCCTGCAATCTCCGCGTCTTAGCATCACGAACAACTGCATCATCGTCCTCCTTCTGCAATCTTAGCTCGAGGTTAGCTCTTATACAAATTTTACATTACGTTGTATGATACGTCCTTTCTATGTGGTGCTTCTTACTTCAAGAAGTGCACTCTGAAGTGGACTGCCTAAATCTCTCATAGTGCTTAGGCGCGCGATGAAAAACTTAACAATGCTTGAAACTTCACAAATTTTAAATATCATTATCAGCGAACTAACACCATCCTAATCAGCAGTTATCATCTACATTTCCTAGAAATTCTTTCTCAATTGATATTCTCTGGTTCCATGCCGGCTTCATATTGCATGCTGTATATTCAGCAAGACCACATATATTTGCATTCATATGAAACGGAGCAAACGATACCCATTTCAAAATAATAGGAGTGCTATGACGTAACTTTTGGATACAGTTAAAATCTCAGCAAGGATGTACTATACGCATTTTGACCCCTTGTTCGATACGCCGTAAAAATACCACGCATCTTGGGTCCCTCTTCTTTCAACAATCGTCATCGATTTTGATGAGAACTTGTTTCTTGCGGCTGCAAAAGGCCGGTTTACATTACAACAGGGATGGGGTCGCTTAAACACTCCAAAGGGTCCAGCATGTTTGCATACTACTACGACTCCTCAGCGAACTGCTTAATTTATTTACATCTGCGACTAGAGAGGTAGTACCAACAGGATTCGAACTCCAACCCCTACCTAAGGTGGTGTTTTGCTAAGCAAAACGACCTATGCTCATCCGATGGTAAGTGTCTTCATATTTCTACATGCTAAAAATAGTTCCCAGCTCTTTTCAGGTAGTCGCAATACCCCTTTCAACGCTAAGCAGAAGCGTATCTTTAACACTGTGGCTTCACCAGGGAATAAAGCTAGTTGCAGCCCCCATTTAGAATCCCTGTAAGACGAATCATCGTAATCTGCGTGATCACATTGCATAAATGCAGAATCTGACGAAGCAATGAGACAGTTGTCAGCTTCCAGGGGTACCAGGTATTCTCCACCATATTTGTAAATAGCTCTCAACTTGGTGGCGGATAAATTCGAAATTTGATGATTTGTGCAAAAGGCAATAATCAAATAAATGTGACGTAACTTAGACCTCATCGGCAAAAGTTCTTATGATCTCATGATAAAATCAGGCATTTATCAGTCAAGCTCGACATCTGACTGACCTTATTTATTCGCCCAAATGCATTCGCAACTGGGTGATGTTCTTCTTAATAATCAGCCGCAGATGACCTGACCTTGGCTGAGGTGCACATTAATGACGTCAGCCGATCACGTGTGCTAATCCTTATCACGGGCTGCCTTTACAGCCAAATATGACTTGAAGGTCATTATTTTCACACACAATAGTAAACTGCCAGCAAAAAATGGGATTAATGGAGATGAGCTAACAATAAGACCATACGAGATACTAAGCTTGTAGGAATTTGTGTCCAATTTCAAAACAAGATGCAAAGATACGTATTAGCTGGTATCTGCGGGGGATTAATACCGATTGATCAACACTGCTTGAAATTTTCACCTTCTTTTGGTGAAGTACGGCACAAATCAATCAATGTACAGGAAAACAAAACCCTGGCCGTTCAGATTCAAATTGACGCAAGACCTTTTTACTGCTTTTCAAGCTTCCAGTACAATCATTCTAAAATGTTCACTTGAAATGAAACTGACTCGAAACTTTCTTGTTGACCATCTTTAAACCATTTTTAGCATTTCCGAACAGATTTGTAAACGATTGCTGTAACCTTATTAAACCCAGCGAGAATGACAACATCAATCTGAAGCCTATTTAAAAGATTCCAAGACAAACATGTCCTCTTTCTCGTATAATTTTCTTCCAGTGGTTTCACTACCTCGGCTTGTCCCAACTCGAAGCAAACAAACAGATTCTTGGCCATTGTTTGACAAACCGAATACCCTTCCCTGACAATTAAGGAAAGGAATTGGATACCACGTTTGCTTAAACTAATCTCGCAGAAAAAACATGCAGACTAACACCAACATGTGTCAAACAAAGACGCCACAAAATGGAGCACACAAGTCCATTTTTCCCTAGCACCTTTCTCTCATCTTCCAGATAACTGTAAAAACTGCAGTCCAGTGCTAAACTGAATCTAATCTCTTCCCATACTTCCAATATTCTTCTTTCTACTGCAGAACAATGACATTAGTACAGCTTTCCTTAACTCTTCGCAGCATTCAAAACGAGTCTAAATTTTAACGGCCTCGACCTGGTCACCGAGGAGATTCGCTAATCATTGATTCATCGCATACGCATTTCAGCCCCTCGTCTTTCATCGATATTCAAGAACAGTTTAAATTCAATTATTAACTGTACAATTTGAAGCTACAAGTTAGGCTTTATTTTTACAATACATTAGAGAAGTTTATAATTTTAACCATTAAAATTGTTAGTCTGAGGTTAAGTTACTTCAAAGATATATCACACTACGGCAAAATATGAGGGATGTCTCAAAAATAGACGTAAAAAGGGGAGGGGGAGAACACGGAAGAGATGGTGGGTGCAAAAGAGGTCCTGAAGGAGAGATGGCTCGATGGGGCACGAGAAGTCAATGGGGCACGAGAAGTCAATGGGGCACGAGAAGTCAATGGGGCACGAGAAGTCAATGGGGTAAGGGTATCCGGCGGATTAAGTACCTAAGAAGTGAAGTCTTATAAATGAGGGCCCGTAACATGAAGGTTTCGTCCGTCAGCCGCGTCATACCCACACACAGTAAAGGCGAATCAAATATGAGGCTCAAAGCTCTCGCCTGAAAGTGGTTACAATCGAATTTGCCATGAGCACTTGGAAACTGATACATCCATAGCCGGAGAGTCTATTTTGACAAAACTCGCAGAAACTCGGCAACACAATTTAAATAATCGCGGAAGTAAGATAAACGCATCAAAGGTCAATAATCATTCCTGCGTAAAGTGACGGTGTTACAGACGTCAGGTAACCTCGTTTTAAACTCCTTACACTCAAAATGAGACCACATTTTAGGATTAACCAGAGCATACCTAACAACGTGGGAACTTTGTTTATGGAATAATATGACACTTTCTTTTACTTTCCCTCTAGTTTTCTTTTCTCCAATTTTTCCCCGTAAATTGATCCCAGAAATCAAACACCCGTTCTTGTAATTGTTGATTTTGAAAAGTACGTATTGGATTCAACACTGGTTGTATCAGAGGCGTAACTTCTAGTCTATGCTTTAGTATATCGACTATTGAACCAAACAAATGTGATCTACTCAACTATTAATAACTTCCAGGGTAACCATTTTTCTCCACTCTCTCAAGCCAGTAGGACATGGATTCATTTCTCTCTGGGAAACATAGTTTACATATGAAATTTTTCCCAGCCATTCGGAACGCGATTAGACAAAGGAACTAAGAGCCGCCTTTCGAAGTGGCAATAGTAAGGAGCATCCATACCCTCCCATATTCAAAGGCCTTTCTGTTTCGGATTACTCATCAGTGATGTGGATACGATTAATTGTTGATCTTTGGTGGAGAAGATAATAGAGGATTAGAATTCGCTATTTCAGCCACACTGGTACAGAGTGAATTCTTCAACTTTCCCCCAATTGTCTCAAACTTACTCAAGCATATTTACTTATACCCCTGTTTGTAAACTTAACTCCACAAGACTCAATTTCAGCTATCATTTCTAGTTGTCTTGCTTTCATTAGGCGCTAGTCCAATGACAAGCGTATCTCTCTGAAGTACTGATGCTTAACAAGGGGGCATCAGCAGCGAAGTGCGAAGGGAAGGGGGTGGTGGCATCAAACCAAAATGGGTACACCTTTATATCATACGAAAGCCTTCCAATTTTGACTTACAGACAAGGGGTGGGGTGGGGCGGGGGTGATAAAAGTCTTAAAGAGGGCAAAATAAAAAATCCAGGCTCCTCCGGGATACAACAGTAACCGACGACTAGATTTTGGCATTTCTACAGCAGACTCTTTCGCATCGAATAAGAAATGAGCAGATCGTTTTCTAACATTATGGGATTTCTATTGGCCACTTTATCTTTGCTAGGATATAAGTATCTTCGCTCAGTTTTACATACTGAACATTCGAACCATGCACTCTCGCGTATCAACATGCCAGTTAATCCATCTGATCGTTGAGATCGACACCTGTAGGCAACAGTCAAAATTCTCGGAAGTTCAGTCTTTTCCGAAAAGAAAGTGTTTAGGAACCGTTAAAAATTTGTACAACTAGCCTTCTTATGGCGCATGAGCCTACTTGGCTTAAGTTGAAAAAGCCTGGAAACGGAAGGGGGCTTCTTCAAGCATTATCTAATAGCATTAAATTGCGTTTCAACTCACGTGCATGTATATACCCTCCTACTCAAGGTTGGTTATGTATTTTAAAGAAAGGATTGCGACTCCACCTCTGGCCACTCAGCGCCCATGAATGTCGTCAAAATCTGCTAAATTTTTGTCCCCATAAGAAAATCCTCCAGGTAAGGTAACTAAGCATGACGCAGCCCTTGGAAAGGTCAAGACCTCTTTTCAGGCTCACAGATGTAAACAAGATAGAGTACATCATCCCGGATGAGCCTCCATTTTGGAATAAGGTTGGATTGGAATAGGCCAACCATGAATTACAATCTAGAGGTAATATTGAAAGATAAGCGGGGGTAGGGGAGCCATCTCAACACTACACGGAATCCAATTTCTGATACTTTGCACATCATCGAATCTTAAATAAATGAGAAAATGAGACGACATGTGTTTTTTATCATGCAATTTAATAACTCCCGAGAACAGTTCAGTTCCCGTTACACGCTTCAAACTAAAGAGACGAAGGATATGATATCATCTCGTGCTTCTCTTGCTTCATTTACAAATTCACCCAAGAAATTCTAATAAATAACTTCCACAGATTTCATCTGAGTGTCATATACTAGCGCGGAATAAATTATTAACAGCTCGAAACCTAACTAGATGCTTGCGGGTATTATTTAGAACAAATCCGCAACGAAATTTCTTACATAAATAATAAATGTACTCCACAGTCCATATCATTAATATCTATACTATACAGTTTATAAATTAACGGTTAAAATTGATCTACAATTTAAAACATCTGAAAAAAAATCTATTTAATTTTGAAGCACAAGCCCTTAGATGGTAATTCTCCGGGTAAAACCCTCTATAATACCTCCCAGAAATCGTCGCTTGCTTGCCATAATTGGAGCATTCTCGGATGTCAAATGAGGAGGCACTGCACGTAAGCATTGGTAGGGAAGATCAGCTTACGGCCTCTTATCGTACTTTGTAAAGGTAACGAGTGCAAGACTTGACGACTTCGAAGTACTTCCATGCCTCCGTGAGAGTTGACATGGCATATTCCATTCGCTACGATTTACAGGTACTTAGCATGGTTCTTACGTGGTACCCAGGCTTGGTTATGTAACGAAATGTGTAAGTAAATGACCTTTCACAGGGGTACGACACTGTAACACTGGCAGAGGTTCTAAAACTCGCACCTTTGGTATATTACTAAAATGCATCATCGGTAATCAAATACAAACGAGGCATATGTCATCGGGTATTAGAATCATAGGTTATGGGCCATGGAAAATCGAGAATGAAATCCATTGATTAGAAGTAATCTTCTATTATATCTATAAGTCATAGTTCATGGGCTATCCAACCGGAAGGTCACGGGTCACAGCAAAATGTACGTACATGCAACGAGCAAATAAAAAAGTTGGTTATGTTTAGTTTTGCAGTACCCAGTGCCCTTTTTTACAACAGAGAACCCCGAGACTAACCGATCAACGTCACATCAAAAGCAAGCTTCCGAAATTTCTCGAGTATGGCTACTCCAGTCACAGCTACGAAATAAATGAACCCCTCCCCTGCTACATGTGTGTACGTGGCAAGCCTGCACATCACCACAGTATTGGGGCTGAATTTGTGTAGAATACACCTATGCTATGAGATAAGAGACAAAATTAGTGCCATGTTTCTGGGTGAAATAATGTTGATACTGCTCAACAAACTAATCTATGAAAAATTATAGTCTACGGGTTTTAAGGACATCTTAATATCTAAAATCGACTGGAGCAGTTATAGGGTGCGGGGCTTAAGGGTAACCCTTTGCTGCACCTGTTTCTTCGTTAAAAGCAATCTAGTTTACCCGGATCGTCCTCATTGGACCGTGCTTACGTTAATCAAAAGTGGCGCACATGAGCGTATTTACAGATTTATGACAACAACTATACTAAGTTTATATAAAATTTCATTGCCCGATTTCTTTATTGACGCGTCTGTTACGTCACAAATACTATTGAGGATCGTTGTATTAAACGCTAGATAGTGATCCAGACAAGCGCCTGTTTTTCTTAAGTCAAAAATATTAAGATATACACAGCTACTGAGGTCGATTACACGAGTGTCTATTTAGGACTGGGGCGATTGTTGACTTTGAAATTACGTCATATAATGAACTGATGCATTACATCATAGCAAAGTTGCTAATATTCGGATGATGCTCAGGGCATTAATTGAGAGCTCTTGCGCAAACTCAATTGATTTCGTCAAGAAACAATTAACATCACAACAAGCTATCTAGATTATGTCAGGGCATTATTTTATAGACATTTTCAAAATTGTTATCTGTTAATGTTTATAATTTCTTGGTACAGTCACGGGGGTAATAAATTTTTGATCTTTAAATTTCCTCGATTATTGTTACTTTGTTACAATCTATTTGCATATGCTTTTATAAACGTCTTCTATAAAACAACTTCCAGTTTTTCATTGTTATCATAGCAACGACACTGCCGCTACAAAAGTATTTACAGACTATTTTCATACTTTATTATATGATATGAAAGATAGTGCCTCTGTTTATGCAACGGTATTGTGCACCCAATGCAAATCAGAGACAAAGCAATCCGATTTAAAACATTGCTGGCTTAGCAAATCTCCAAATGAAAATGAGGCGAAGTAGGAAACTTTACTCTAATTTAGTAAACATCTCTTGAAGTTAAGTTTCCTTAGCAGAAAAGGAGCCGTTATTACATAATGTCTGTAAAACGTACGGAGCACGTCATGGCCTTTCTGGTTCAAAGCCGTCATGACGTGAGAAGCTATTCTTGTTTTGGAGGAATCTGAACGATAGGGTACTCAAAAGAGTTGTTTCATTTGTTTTATACGCTACACGTAACTATACGCCCACGAATTGACATTCGGAGACTAGCTTCGTTCACTGCTCGGGCTGTATGAGCGTGATAGTTCCCGGCAGAAATTGACAGTGAATCTACCTTTACAAGTATTTTAATAATATAAAATTCATTGCTTCGATGCCTTTCTTAAGTTGGGGGTTTATCGTGCTTAGAGCTAAGCGAAAGGTATTCAGTTGGTCCGAACGTATCCTGATTACACTCCGCCGGCGATTGTACAAGTCCAATTTCCGCTAAATTAGCACCAACGATATCATCAATTCCTTCCAAATCAAGTTCTTCCTCCTCAAACGATCGCGAATGTGAGGAGACTGAAGCCTTCTTTCTACTACTAGAAGATTCAGCGCAGGCATGAATCTCCTCTTTACTGGACAGTTCCGTAAATGCTAAACCACTTGTGCCTGGTTCTGGATCACCACAAGGAATGTCGACTTTCAGCTCCTCAGGTTTTGAAACCGATGTCATCGATTCTCCTTCGCTCGAGCGACAACATGTAGATGGCTCCATCTGGCTCTCAGGAAGAACGTCATCGCTTAAATCGTGACCGCTACTAGAGTCCAGGTCTACTCCATCTGCAGACTTGTTTTCAGTATTTTCTAATTTAGCCAGACTTTCTATTTCCTCAGCCAGTCGTTTCACTTTGCTCAGAAGTGTCTGGCCAAGCGACGGTTCCTTCACTTCAACTTTGCTATCGCTTTCCTTTTTCAGTTTGACGTCATTTTCAATCGTAACAGACACCGTTGTAGATGTTTCAGTCTCTACCATCTTATTAACAGTTTTTCCTAGTCTTATTTTTATATTTTCAGTTTTACTTGTTTTAGTTGTTATCTTTATATTTCCATCACTATCTTTCGCTGATTTACGGCTTTGTTTACAGTCTTTACAATCACGTTTATCATCACGGTTATTGAATTTAACATTGTCCTTTGACCTAACATTGTCCTTTGACTTTGACTTAATACTGTCCTTTGACTTCGATTTAACATTGTCCTTTGACTTTGATTTAACATTGTCCTTTGACTTTGATTTAACATCGTCCTTTGACTTCGACTTTTGCCCTTTACCTGTTGAAGTGTTATTAAGGTTTAAAGTGTTCGGTCTATTTGTTTTTCCCTTCGGAGGTGGCTGAAGCTGCGGGGCCTTCGTGCTACTTTCTGTGGGCTTACCCTTACTCTGCGTGTTCTTACTTGCTCTTAGCTCGTGTGTCCGGTCTCTAGTTATTTTACTACTACTCTGACTCCCAGCACTTGATGTGCTCGGCCTTCTCGAATCTGCAACACTACTTGCTCGAGATCTGGGCTGACTGGTAGCTGGTCGCTTCTCGTTACCAAGTTTACCTCCTCTCGCATTTTTTTGCGTCGCTGATAGTCTCGGTGTCACTGATGAGTTGGCGGGCGAGTACGTAAATGATGTTATCATGCTGGCGTACTCAACGCCTGGCGTATTCGGTAACGACAAGCTACCACCAACTGAACTGACACTGCCCTTCCTCGGATAATCTAATACCTTTTTCGGACTCGACGGCGCACTGCGGATCGGAATATAACTCGGTTTCATCGTACTGACTGACAGAGACGATCTTTGCGCACTCGGTCGTGGTGTTTTGGCAACTGGTGCCTTACGCGACTCACGAGGCTCTCGCGCTTTCGCACTACTTGAACTAGTTGCGCTGGCATACGACCTGTCTTTCGGCCGACGAGGTTTCGCTTGGTTCTTCATTGTTTCACCGACAACCATCGACGGTGTTTCATAATAAGACAAATAATGTGCCGAACATGAATGCTTATGAACGATTGGCCTGTTCTGTTTCGATGATTTTTGGGACGACACAGTCTGCCTTCCAAGCTGTGCATCTAAAATCGGCCTCTTGTCACCATTATTCAATTTCCCCTCTCTCCGCGCTCGCCGGTAAACATTTCCGATCACCGAATACCGTCCCGTTTCTGATACCTCATAATCTCCACTATTCGCTCGACTAACTGATCTACTCACCGTCTTTGTGCTGCACAAACTATACGTATTGTATTTCTTAATCTGAGCTGTCATACACTTTCGAATCTCCTCGATATGATGGCGAGGCGTGGTCGCTTTGGCTCTTGGTATCTTACTGGCAAGTGCTAAAGCTCGTTTTGGACTGAGGGGAGTCGTGAACGAGCTCATTCTGGCTGCCCCTGCACCTAAATTGGACATTTTTCTTTTTTCTCGAACATACTTAAGAAGTGCAATTACCGTTTGAATTGCCATGGCTACTCCTCGTAACCTCTTTCGATGTTGGAAGTTCTTTGTTAACTCGCTAGATAATTTTCTTTGTATATTCTTAGATGATGCTGTTTGTCCCTGTTAGAAAAAGAAACAAAAGTTAATAATGACATGTACGTCAATCAAACGAGAAATTTTTATGACTACTGATCTCTAAAAAACACTGGATCGAGCATCTTCCGTCTGAAAGTGACTTAAACCGCAGGACACCGTTTCAGTCTCCATCACAGAAAGCTTTTAAACGATGTCACGTAACATGGCGGACCTTCCCGTGCTACTTTAACTAATGGGGGCCAGTACTCGTAACTACACTTTTTCGCTGTTGGAAACAATTGAAAGCTCGATCCAGTCCTTTTTAAAGATCAGTGCTTATGACCCGCTATTACGATCACTTCAACTGATAGCTTAACATACCTCGACTCAAAAGCGAGGCAGTAATATCAGACAGACCAAGCTAACGTTTTCCATCTTAAGCAGTCGACACGATCTCCGAATAGCAGCATGATATACAATTTCATTGCCACGAAATAAGACTATGTCTAAGATGAAACCAGTCCGTTGTACGAGTGCCTTCCACTCATAGACAATATCATTCGACTTGCTTCAGTCGAGTTCACTGATTTCTTCATCAAACACGAACATAAGAACATATTAAAAGGATTCAAATTGATAGCTTTTGGATTAAATACAGCATAGACAGCAGCCTGTAAAACATTGGAGCGAATGATGGCTCAATCTTCATTTTCAATGTCAGAAGTTTTCATATCCTGGTATATATGTTGTACGTCAAAAACAGTAAAAATAGATTTAAGAATACCGTTGCGACAGTGCTCAATACATTTCTGTAGAGCTCAATCATACAAATCA
>JAAAKL020011613.1:0-13542 GCA_010016065.2 Carybdea cf. marsupialis auct. non (Linnaeus, 1758) | reverse complement strand
GAGGTCTGATGAAGAAACGATAAGTTTCGAAAGCTTACTAGCTGTAAAAGTTGTTGTTTTTAGTGTTTCATATCTTTTTAGCAATGTATCGAGTTCTGTTTTTATAAGGCTTTATTTAAATACGTATATGTATATATATATAACTTAAAATTTCAGCAATTAAACACTTCTAACGAAAATTTATAAATCTTAGAAACCAGTCCTTGATATCAGAGTTTGGCCTTTAGCTGTAACAATGTCCGTTCTCTACATGGAAAAAATATTTGCACAGCACCGTCGAAGCTAAGAACGGATGTAGTCTCCATGAACTAAAGGGGAGACAGATCTTACATTGTGGTCTGATATTCAACTATTGGGCATTACAGGCTGCTATATATGTATACATAGCACGGAGTATAAAAACAACTTTGTACTTGAGTTTTTTTGTCTTACATTTGAATTTTTTATGTCTCAGGGCAAAAATATCATCAGAATGGAAAATACAAGGGAAAGATTGAAACATCTATGTTTTCCCTAAAGTAGGAAATAGGAGCTTGGACTGCCTGATTGGTTTGAGTTTTTTTTCCAATCAGTGTTCGTAGAATGTGTAGTTAAACAAAAACTACTAGTCAAAAGGCAACATATTTCTGCCTCCAACACTATCACTGCTTTTAAGTGGATTGATTCAAGAACGGCAGGGAGTTGATGACCTAGCAATTTGATAAGGTTCACCTTGCCTACTTTACGTAAGAGAGAAGTCTAGGAGATGTATTGAAATATTTATTTGTTTTCTAGACACACTGGTCATGAATTTAGTACTGTATTTTACTGCCAACGGCAGGGAGTTGTTTTTCTTCTTTTCACGTGTAAATTTTCAATGCCTTGTGTAATATATTTTTCGTTCTGCAAGAGATTCGCCGTACTCAGATTCAATTATAAAACGACAAACATGTCGCCGATAATCGAAAAATCAACGGCGGGTTATTAGAGGATTCAGATATATGAAATTCATTGAAGCAAACAAAGATATTACCCAATCCTAGACAGAAGGGACTACCCATGTTTACGTTTTGTGCAATAATCAGTACAGAATGTTGCAACATATTAACTGTTATACAAAGTGAGGAGTGGTAATTTTAGTGGAGGTATAGTACCTTTTTATAATTATCAAAAATTTTGGGCAGTCAAAAAATATTGCACTTGGTATGAAATCTTTCCAAAATACAACTTAGTCCCTTGCTATTATGCAAAATGTATTGTATTAGCTTCTAGTGATGACTTCGAATAGAAGGCTGGTGAATTGAAAAGCTTCGTAATGGATTACTATCAGCATGTTTCATTAAGATACTAGGGCCATATGGCCAAGTTGACTTTCCTTTCTTCCTTTCATGTGTATTAAAGTATACGTCTAGATCCTGTGTAGAGCAGGTTTAATATTCTGTACTACAAACAAAGTAGCATTTTTTGATATTTTCAACCAACGCTTTATTGCTGTCATTTCTACACGCATATATGCAGAAACAGGGAGGTGTTTTCGGGGTTTTCCCTAGTAATCGATCTAAAACAAAAATCAGTCTAGAACGGCAGAGAAACACAAAAAAGTATTTTTTACAAAGAAATTTATATTTCGGCTAGTCAAGCTAGCGTTCTTCCGAGTTGTTACAAAGATGAGCTTCAGAGTTCGTTATGACTGTTACACGGTGACCACGTGACAAAATTTGAATTCCAGTAAGGAGGCGGTTGGATAAGCAAGCAATAGAGAGATACGATGAGGTTCACAGGGTGCAAGATATCGTTATGAAATGGGTGACAGTAAGCGTGTGTTGATAAGACATAAATAATAAATCATAATAATGACAAAGCAAAACAAATAGAATAAAATAAAATAAAACCACCAAAAACAAAAAACAAACAGAAACAACAACAACAACTAAAACACGCAATAAAAAAACACACAAAAGACAACAACAAATAAAAACAAACAAACAAAGGAAAAGAAAGAAAAGAAAAAAAAGAAAAAAGAAGAAAAAAGAAAGAAAGATGTAATCATAACAGGTGTTTGGATGTATGTCTTATTACAGATAATTAACGCATATATTTAGTGATCGTCTATTCGGTTCAAGCCTCTGTGTAAT
The DNA here is from genome assembly GCA_010016065.2 of Carybdea cf. marsupialis auct. non (Linnaeus, 1758). Lineage (NCBI taxonomy): Eukaryota > Metazoa > Cnidaria > Cubozoa > Carybdeida > Carybdeidae > Carybdea > Carybdea cf. marsupialis auct. non (Linnaeus, 1758). Next base: position 11,428 of record JAAAKL020011613.1, on the reverse strand, counting down.
GTGTCCCCCAAATTGATCAAATGCTGCTCCAGCGCTAGCCGTCTATGTAGGTTATTCTCTCGTATTTGCTGTAAAGGTACAACTTCCATATCGGAAAGAGAATGCCCTGCTCCGTTGAAATGTTCCGGTACTCCTCTGTCCAGATTTTTTTCGGCGTCCCTTCTGTGCTCACCAAAACGAGTCTGGATAGAGCGGCCAGTTTGGCCAATATATTGGCAAGGTACCGGGGGATGGATCTTTATGCATTTTTTGCATTGTATAAGATAAATCACATTCGAGGATTTGCACCTCAGATGTTGCTTAACATCTCGCTTAAGCCCGCTGTTCTGTAAATAATATTGTTGGGTATCATTTGAAATGAATGGACACGTTTTGCAGCCGGAGGAGTTACAACGGAAGACTCCTTTTGGGTGGTTTGCTTTATGGTCAAGAGTGGAGAGTGGAATTGACTAACAAATCAGCTATATTGTTGCAGCGTCTGTAGACTATAGTAGGATACTCTCGAAATACTTCGGAACAGTGTGGAGAAGAAAGGAGGACATGAAAGGTTTTGCTTATGATAGCTGGAAGATGACGGAGGGCAGGATGAAGGGTAGTGACGAAGGGAACTTTCTCGATAAGGGGGATTTCTTTGTCCAAAATGAGAGATAATCTAGATCTTGTACTTGAATTTTTGAAAGAAGTATTGATATATTTTGCTTTATAGCCTCGTTTCTATAAATGGTTCTTTAGTATGGCAAGTTATGATTCAAAATATTCATTCTTGGAGCATATGTGACGGAGACGAATGGCAAGACCGTACTGAAGTGACTTGATACAACGGTGGGGATGACTGGAGGACGGGAGGAGATATTGATGGGAGTTTGTAGGCTTGCTGTAAAGATCTGTATGGATTGAACGATTTTCAAGTATGACTTTTACATCCAGGAAGGCAACAGATGTTTGGGAGGGGAACTTAATACTAGGGTGTGCATTGTTACAGTGTAGAAAAAATTCGTCAAGACTATTTCTGTCCTCTGTCCAAATCATAAAAATGGAGTGTGGCAGAACGAGAGTCCTTTAGCGAGAATGCTCAATTCCTCTTCGGTGGGCGTGTATTTGGATAAGTTATGGACGTTTTCGTAGGACAGCGACTGGACTGCATGCTGAGATTTTCCTTTTGAATCTTCTGCATTTGCGACGGTTTTTATGCTTGCGTTGTTGACAAGAGATTTTTCGGCTATTGTGTTGTTGGTGTTGTCTTTATTACTAATGGTATCAGAATCAGTATGATTAATGGACGTGACTTCAAATACGTGTAGAGAAGCAGATGTTGAGTCGGGATGTGAGGGATGGTAAGGAGTGGAACAAGAGAGAAGAGCAGCTAATTTGTGTGAGTAATTTGGATGAGCTGAGTCGATTTCAGTATTATCTGTTGTGTTGAGAATGGAATCAGTAACAGATACGTTGGTTGAAATGGTTTATTTCGTAAGTTTTTTATGTTGTGTGAAATGGAGTGAAGATTGGGTTTGACTGTAGATCTTGAATATGTGTTTCAAATATTGGTCATACTCTTCTTGGCTAATTAGGAGTTTAAATTCTTGTTGTATTTTGATAATGTAACTCTCTATATCTTCGAGTATTCTTTTAGATTCTGTATATAATACGTGTAACAGCTGAGTGCCACAATGTTTAAGTACCTTATCCCAGGAAATTTGAAAATCCTTGGAAGTTGGAGATATGTTGGCGGCAAGTTTAGGTAGGAGGCCTTTAGGAAGAGACTTGTTGTTAATGTGGTGTTCGTATGTACATAGATGGCACTTGTACCTTGCTTTACGGAGTACAGCCTTTTTTAACTTGTTGTAGCATAGACGCGTATTTCGAGGATAGGAGGAAATTGAAGGATGAGATGTAAAACTTTTGTTTGATTTTAACATGGTAGTGGAAAAGTGTATTGTATGAACTGCAAAACCCTGCTTTGTCTTAAGATGGCACAAAGTGTGTAATGGGTTTCCATAACTTTCTTCAAGATACACTTTGGTCTCTCTATTGTGCTCCTTCAGACTAACATAATCCCAATAATGCCTTGGTTACAAAATGATCTCCCTCTTTGTTATTGCTTGCCTTAGGATTATTCCAGTGTCAGATGCCTTTTGTCCATTTCTGCCTGAAGGATAAATCTTATTTCTGCTAAAACATGTGGTAACAAATGATTGCAATTGCTTAAGCATCTACTGGTGAGTTACTCTAGTATATATCAAATCATATAAATATGATTCATGCAAACTTCCAATAGTGCAAAAATGATAATCCCTTGAAAATGTCTACCTCATTATCTGAATTATAGTTGGGATCATTTTCATCCTCATCACCTTCTTCATAGATTTCACCTGGTTTCCCCCAAGTATGTTTACCTCCACCACCACCTACAAAAACAAAAACATTTTACCAAGCTTTTCAGTTTGTGCTGAATTTTATGGAAGCCATGTAAATACAGAAAGTGGTAGAGACCATGTCCTGAACAATTTCAGTGATGATGATAATAAATCTAACGACGACATCACGCTTCTGCTGCTTGACTGCAGCATTTCATGTTACATTATGGTATCAGAATTAAGCAGTGGGTTACTTTTCAAAACCTTTTACCTGCCCTTAAAATGATTTTCATTGTTGTACACTGAAAAACTTGTTCAGATATATTCATGGATCCATTGAAAGATTACAGAATTTTAGACTTGAACAGAATGATAGGCTCACAAATTTACCTATTTTGTCTGAAAGATTGACCTCTGGCAATTGGGTTTTAGATTTTCCAAGAGCCCACTCATTGTTTCATGAGTAATCCTCTGGTTCCGTAATCAGTAATCAGTAATCCTCTATTTAGCTTTAATGTCGGGTGCGATGTAAGTGTAAATTGGTATCAAACAGGAAGTATCTTGGATTCATATAATCTTCTGGCAGTGGAGGAGTTGCGCTATTATTGTTGAAGGCTATTCAATGACATCATAAACATGAAAAGCAAGATACAAACCATAATTATACCACATCAGAACATAGTCGCAAATGCATATCTTGTGCAAGTCAGACTTCATTTTCATATATTAGTGCATGAAAATGATAATGGCCTCTGATCTACCTGGAGGCAGTGGAAAATTAAACCTAACACTCAACAAGTAGTCCTGTGATCAAATAACATAAACTGGGGTTAGCTTAGCTCCTGATGTAACTTTGGCCACTTCGTGAATGACTTATAAAAAGTTGATTTAAGTTCTCACTCACTAACTCATTAAGTTTGTTGTAGATTTTGGGCCATGAAAAAGAGCTTTTTCAAAAAAGGCTCATGAAAGATTTAACTTAAATCACTTGCCATTTTTTGAGCTGAGTAATTGATCTTTTTACTACAGGGTTACTTTGGCCACTTTGTACATTACACTGTAAACCAGTGCATCTGGCAATCAGAGGGTGTAGTTTTGAATTTAAATGCAAGATTATGGATGCAAGGTACTGGACGAAAATTCAGAAGATTCCTATTCCAATAGTGAAAGTTCAACAACCAAAGATGAATTTCGAGCAGTTTTATTAAAGATGATTTTCTAGATGATGCAGACAACTCTGCCAGCTGATATGCATTTAGTTGTGCATAATATGCAAAACAACAAGGCAATTGACCCTGATGAGATAAGTATGGAAATGATGAAGAGTTGACAGATGTCATAACTCAGATATATAACTTAGGTGAAATATCTCCAAAAATCAGCAAGTCCTCTTCATAGCCCTACCAAGGAAACCTGGAGCAGTACTATGCCAGTTACACAGAACAATAAGCTTACTGAGCCATGTAATAAAGACCTTGTTGAAAGTGTTGATGAAGAGCACATGAAGTAAAATCTGACCAGAAATTTTAGCTGCAGTGTGGCTTTGTTGAGGACTGTGGTTCCAGGAATGCAATATTCATGCTGAGAATTGTATCAGAACAGACTATTGAAATGAAACAGGACCTGTATAACTTATGTGTTTTACTGATTATAAAAAGGATTTGGACAACATCAAGCATGAGGAGAAGCTGAACATCTTGAGTGAAATCAACCTCAATGGCAAGGACTTAAGAATCATCAGACACCTGTATTCAAACCAAAAAGGACCAATCAGAATAGGAAACATGTGCGCAAGTTTGCTGAAATCAGACAAGCAGTACAGCAAGGGCATGCTCTTTCCCAGATCTTTTCAATTTATACAGCAAATAGATCCTGGGGGAACTAGATGCATTACCAGGAGGGTTCATAGGCAGCACAAAAGTTAAAAATTAAAGGTATGCAGATGATAGCATCCTAGCACCATCAGAATTTAAACTTCAGCAAATAATAAACAAAGTTGGTACTGAAAGTGAGAAGAAAGGACTGCATAAATTGAAAAAAGGGAATGTCTCATTGTAACAAAAAAGAAAATAGATCATGTCTGCACCATCAAAAGTCATGGTAACTATCTGAAGCAAAACAATAGATTTTAGTCTGGGTAGCTAGGCTATGCCAATTGGAAGGTGGGGCCATAAAAGCAAGAGAGCCTCTACTGCAAGAGTATATACTGCCAAGGTTTTCTCCAGAATGAAAAACCTTCTTTGAAATCTAAAAATCACCTTGACAACAAGAGTCAGAATTCTACACTGTTGTGTTCTGGCTACTCTGAAGTATGGGTGTGAGTGTTGGACAATATCCAAAGAAATGGATGATTGCTTGCAAACAACAGAAATGTGGTTCCTCAGATGAATGAGGAAGGAACAGGAGGAGCAGGAGGAGGCAGATGAGAACAATAAGAAAGTCTCACATATTGATGATGTCAATGTGGGTGATTATATAGTAGTCAAGTATGATTACTCTTGATCTGTGAAATATGACGTTGGAGAAAGTATGAGAAAGGGCAATCATGGGGGCATTGTGTTCATTTCCCTTGAGCCAGTTTATGGTATTAAGATAAAGGGTTAATGTCATTGAAGAAGTTGCAAAAGTTAATATGGTTCCAATTTCCTCCTGTACTTGCCAATTTTCAGCTCCTACAAGGAAACAACCACCTAGGGTTTCTAAAACCAAATGCACTGCTTGGCAATATGACTCTGTCATAGGACAGCACTTGCTTGAAAACCAAAACAGTGAAAAATTGTATACATGTGACTGCTTCTGTGTAATGGAAAAGTTAGATCTACTTTTCATCCAGTCGTTCTCGAAATTGTCCACATCAAACCAGGAAAACCATTCCTTTATCGACAAAAAGAAGGTCTTTCATTAAGCCTTTTCGGTTAACCACTCAGTTCCACAAACCCTCAATGGTCAAAACAACACTAATCTGACAGGCAGATCTCTGACTGGCTACTTTTAAAACACAGTTGGGTATAACTCTCATTGATTTCTTCTCAATTTCTATTCTGAAAATTTTGTAGTCTGACCAGTGTTGGACGAAAAAAGCTTTTAAGTACTAAAAGCATCATACATGGAAAATTCTATAAATGATATGAATACTATAAATGATAAGAATGACTTTGCAAAGAAGGGGGACCAAAATGTTAGCCTGGTCAATTAATGACAGCATGTTGCAAGTGACTAAGCATTGGCATACAAGGCAGGGGTATATTGGCAAACTATCAGTTCAACAGTCAAGAAATAAAGTGTGTCAAAAAAGATGGACACCCTGCAAAGCACACAATACAAACAATGGGGTGAGAAAGGAAAGCAGGTTGACATGCAGAAGGTAGGAGGTGGATTTTGCCAGGTGAGTTTCTCAAAATCGGATGAGAATCTGTCAAAACCTCATCCATTTGAGGCATTTGAAGAGAGAAAGTTTGAGATGTATCTTGGATGCATTCATGAGGAGTTATGTGTGAAAAACTGGTTGAAAATCCACTGTTGTAGGCTGGTCATGTGATGAAGAAGATTAGTATTACTGATGAAGCACAACTTTTGTTTCCAGTTACAGACTGCAAAACAGAAATCTAATCTGTTCTTATGGCATACAAATTGAACCACTTTGTCCCAATGTTAAAATTAGGTACTCCTCTTGTAAAACCTTCTCCATATCATAGTTGCATGGTGTGATTTCTTGAATCAGAGAAAGGAGAGAAACAATGCCAACAGAGCTTGTATCCAACCAGACTTTGTATCTCAGTAAAGAAATGCTTCCTGAGTATCTCCAACCGTTATCTGAGGTACATAACATTCTTCCACTGCTTTGCTTATCACTCCACATAGAATTACACGTAAATTATCACACTGACAACATGTGCTTCTTCTATGCCACTAATACCTTATCAATCTCTAACAAGACTGCATCAGTATTTCACTGGGTGCATTAAAGGATATGTGGAAAGGCCATGATAAGTTTCTACCTTCTGAGAATAAGTTGCCATTGTGATCATTGAAAGTGCAATACCCGAGGCTGGTCTAAACAAGCCACTGATTGTTGATTTTGTGTGCTGTCCCAGATCTAGTGCAGAATGATATTTTCAGGATTGAGAAGCTCTATTAAGTCATAATAACTTCTTTTCTGATTAATAGTTGCTGTTTTGCAAATAATCCTTCCAGCAAAGTACAGGTTTTTCAGCTTGACCTTCACAACAATAAGTATATGCCTGTACACTATCATTAAAATGGTCCCTGGTTGGATAGTGAACCACTCTTTAAGTTCATAATGCCTGTCTTTATCAGCTGTGAACTGAGTGAATGTTTTCTTTGGAAGAAGCATTGTCGATCAAACTACATATTACTAGATGTTTAAGATGCAGAGGGAAAGGCAGATAACTTTCAAGAGTGGAGGAAATGAAACCCAAAAGGATTCCATGATGTACGAACGGAATACTGCAAAATGGTCAGAGACTGCATGGTGACCCCTGCAGAGGAGTGTCTAACCCAACACAGACTAGTTAGCATGGATTTTGTCATCAGGAACAACATAAAAAAGATGTAAGAGGAGAGAAAGGCAGGTCATGGAAATTGAAAACATTGAGACTAGAGGAGAATACTGGTGGAAGATTCAGTCATAGAGGTAATGTGAAGGAGACTTGGCCCAGTTTAAGGATACCATCCAAACTACAGCAGAAGGTGTGGAGAGACTAGTGGAGCATGAGGTGTCAGGGACAGGGAAACCTAGTGGTGGAATTCTGAAGTACTGAATGTTGTAAAGGAGAAGAAGATAGCAAGGGAGTCAAAGAGACAATGACAAAAGAAGCAAAGGTAATAGTGGCAGCAGCAAAGAATGCAGTAAGGGAACAGTGAAACCTGGATCTGATGTCAAGTGAAGGAAGGTTAAAGATGTTCAGAGTGACCAGAGAAATGAAGAAAGAAAAGAAAGATTTAATTGGAGCTAAGTTTATTAAAGGAGAAGATGGAGAAATAAAGATGTAGGAGCAAGACATCCTGAGAAGATACTTCCAGCAAATGTTGAATGAGGAAAACTATTTGGAGATGGACTATGAAGACAGATGGCCCTGTAGAAGAGATAAAGGATGAGGAGTTGAAGAAATTTTTTAATGAGAATGAAGAATGAAAAAGCAGCTTGACCTACTAAAGTAGCGATGGATCTGATAAGGGCTAGAAATATTTGTGTAGAGGAGTTGATGCTATTTGTAGGAAGGTAACAGAAGAAGAAGGAAGTCCAGCAGACTGGAAGGATAGTTGGACGTCACTCATCTACAAAGGAAATGGAGACCCTCTTCAATGTAGCAAGCTATTCAAGGTAATGTCATGTCTTTTTAAACTGATGCTGATTTCCAATACATCCATCTAGACTTACAAGCAATGTTTTTTCATACTCGTGGAAATAAACAAGAAAATTTCTCTTTTCTTGTGTAGTTTTGTCCATGTCTCTACACTGTCACCCTCTCTACATTTCTATGCTAAAATTGGTCTTGCCTTTAAAGGAAGATTGGGAATTTCTTTAACATCTATTCTATGAAAATGTCTCAACCATTATGAGGCAATGCTTCTTGTATAATCATGCCAAGCCAAACAGCTTGAGTTGAACATTAAATTTTAGGCAGTAGACACACTGCTTCCAGACAAATTTGAACCTGCACTGTACATATATGAAATGTGTAGCATAAAATGATCACAGATCTAAAGTTATTGAATGCCCTCCATAATTGATGACCAGACCTTTGACACTGAACAGCTGAGAAGAGTGCGACTGGCACCTTGTCAAATTTTGTCCTGTGACTTCTTACTATTAGATACCAAAATGTTTCCTACTATTCCACAGCACTGACCCCTTGCAGCACCAATATTCAGTTTAAAAGTAGCTATTGTGTAATGGAAGAACCAAGATACATAAAGAAGTTAAATAAAGTCTTCACAGGCCTCCTCAATAACCAGTATTTTAGATTTGAGCTTGAACAAAGCAGAAAGAATACTTTAGGTTTTCCAAATCAATTCTTATGCCAATCCTTACACCAAATCTCCCAATTTAGTTGATTGTACATTGTCCCAAATCATAATTTTCTTGAAGAGCAGCAAAATTGCACCAAGGTGTTAGTTACGCTGGAACGGTCTGAGACTAGTTTTATATTAATCCTGTTCAGAAATGATGCTAAACTCACGCATTAGATTATTTTTAAGAAATAAATAGGTAAAGGTAAAAATCAGTAGGCCTAGTACACTTCATTCCTTTCGTTTTAGAATGTAAGGAAATCTCAAAACTGAAGTAAACCAGTTGTCATTTGCTGCCTTCTTGGACAATAAATCATTGCAATATAATGGACTTGGCTACAAAGTTAAAAAGTCCGTATTACACTCGGTTCATTCAAATTCCCAACAATACTTAAATTGCTTATGATATTATAAAGATGCAAAAAATCAAGTCTCGTATAAACATCCACATTTGTAATGAACTCACCACCTAATCATCATTTAGCTGGGTTCGCAGAGTCTTGTATAACACCTCGCAATCTGAGAACGTGATTGTACTCAAGCGCTTTTACTATTTTGGTAGCATGGAAATATGAGCCTTTAATGAAAATAAAGGGGAACAGCAAACAGACATGATGGGTGATGTTACATCCTGTTACCATTTTTTCACGACTGTTGCGGTAATGAGGGACATTTAGAACTGTGGCCTTTCACTTTCTACAACGGTCTCTCTATTTTAAATTCTTTTAGCATTAAAACATGAAGCAATACTCAATACCCGTGTCAGTAGTGACTGAAAAGCTATGTCAATGAATGGCCAAGAGTATTTCATGCAAGCATTGTTGATGCAGCCTGTTACACATATACACGTGCCTGACTGCATATATTCTATTAAGTCATAGATGTCTTATTGACGTCAATCGCGGCTTGCGTGCGCGTCTTCCCAAACGCAACCGATGTCGAATGTATCCCTTCGAGTACGATACATCAACGCAAACACTGTGCATGCACAAGGAAAGTCGAAGACAAATATTATGATAAATATTCACGCGGGAACCCTGGCTTTTAATAAAAACAATCGGTAGACATAAAGAAACGTTCAGGTACTCTTGCAGCTTCTTATTGAACCATCATTCGACAACAACGTGTTTTGAAAGCCTTGAAATGATGTTTTCATCATCTAATGTTCAGATGTCCCGAAATTCTATCTGTAACCCTGAAGCACACGGCACCCTTCAAAAATACCTGTTCATTGTTGCTTCGATAGACAATAGATACTTACAAGAATCGCTATTTGTAGTGCAGTGACGTTCCGACCATAATCTAACGTAAACGAAGTCTTGAAAAACATGGGATCGAATGCTTTATAACAATCGCGGTTTTGTGAATATAACGATTAAAATGTCTTGAAAGTGTAGCTCAAGGATTGAAACCTTTGCTTTCACCTTGCTTAGTTCTGCTAATGCAACTTACCATAATAGGCGGTCGGTGTTCATGATAAATTCTACCTCAACATACTTATTTAGAATCACGGAAAATACCTTTTTTTGGCATTCCTCGGCCTTTCAAGGACCGTTGCTTACGGTCCTGTGTTTTATCTTTGTGCGTCTTCATGATCCCACCGACTTGAACGATTTCCTTCGCTTTTGCATCGCGAAGGACCATAGTTGCACTTTCGCTCTTGCTCCGGTTCCTCTTACTGTTTCCTTTACCACGGGCTGGCCCACCAACGTTTCCATTCACTTTTCCTGCTGTAATACTTGCATTCATCATTCCTTCTGATGCAGTTGGTACTGTGTCTGAATATGACTCTTCCATCCTGTTCTTCTTGCAATGAGTTTCGTAGTTCAGTGAGGTATGCAAGCAAGCACGAGGGCCAGACTCCTAGCACGAGGACTTCCCAAACAGTGAGGCAAGGACACGATGTTATTTAAAGCGTCCTGATGCCTGCTAAACTCCTCCTCCAGCCCTAGCTTAGCTAACTGCTATCAGCTACAATTTGTATGACAAATCTAACCAAGAATATCGGTATCAATTGCAAGCTTAAGCTATCTAATGCTCTCTGTAATATTCTCCTTTTGTCACTTCGGTCTAAGAACTGTTCAACGTGGAGCAAGTACCATGTTTACTTCATGTTGTATTAGTCACGTGAACAAAACAATACTGTTCATTGGTCTGACTGACACCAGAAAGTTTCTAAGAGATCTGGGGCTTAACCAACTACAGCAACAATACGCATGACCGCAAAGAAAAGTGGGCGGAGGAGAGTCGGCAGTGACTGGTAACATGGTCTTCAAGTGTTACCAATTTTAACTGAAAACTAGAGAATACAAAATCGATTGTCCAAATCTATGTATTCATGCAAGGTGATCACATTAAAAAAACTTAACGAAGCTTAAGCGCCCCAGAAAAGAAAAATAAAAACAGAGGAACACAAAGGATGACATTCAGGCTGGAGTTACATTATTACGGATCCTAGCATATCAAGCCCGATGGATCCAAGATATAATTACTTGCACAGGAAGGAACCTAGCTCACCTACGGGATCTGACAAAGAACAGAACACACTGGGGAAGAGTCGTGCATGATGTCACCAGGGGTCGCCCGCGACCTGATGGACGCTGATGATGAGCATATCGGATTACTTTTCACCCCGCTCCGATAGCCACTAAACCAATGTACAGAACGATGTTACACAATGCCAGATCGAGTTGCTATAGGGAGCCCCGACTCTTCAAGTGAACTTTTCGCTGTAAAATCACTTTGGGGGACCAAAACTGGGTCCTCCGAGGCACCGATCAGGGCTCTCCAAGGATTGCAGCAAAGATTAAGAAAATCCGTAAATATTTTTAAAAGGCCTGTAAATAATATATGTTTGCTTATTTACTCTGTGCACTGTGGACAACAAATCAACGCATATATATCTATGTAAGTATAGGAAAGGTCTCACCGAATCCGTTTGTGCAGCGCTGAAGATATTCTCGTGATAAACCAGACTTGTTTTCAACTGTTCACCGTATTCTTTTTCTCTGACTGACTAGCTAGTCAGCTAAGATCGCTTC
>JAAAKL020011612.1:0-13543 GCA_010016065.2 Carybdea cf. marsupialis auct. non (Linnaeus, 1758) | reverse complement strand
TAGGCAATCTGGCTGTCTATGTACTGTCTATGTACATGTGTGACAGCTGAGTAACGAATGCGGAAATCCAACAAAATGAGCTGATTAGCAAGTACTTTCGAAAAACTAACGTGCGCACACTCTGCCTTACCAAACTCATGAATGCAGCTCAAAAATCAGGTCATAGTTTTATGTTACTTTTTTCACTTTAGAGGTAAAAATAGCTTATAAAAACAATGGCAAACTTAGGCATTCTTTCTATACTCATGTTGGGCTTTCTATGCCGAGAAACAACTTTCACGTGCAGCCGTAGAGGTGAAAACTGAACTTCACAACTGTAATGATGATCACTTTATAAAGTTTGAAGTTCTGTGTCTTATCAATAACGATTTCCGATAACCAGAATATTGATACAGAAGCTAAAGTAGAATTTACTAAGTAACGTCATGTAAAATCAATACAAAAACGACCTTACGGTTGTGCTGTGTAACTTATGGATTTCTGACAAAAACGATTCCATTAAAATCGGGAATACCCTTACACATTTGAAGACGTGTTAGCATTATCATTCAAAATCAAGACACCTGCTATTATTACCAGTTTCTCATTCAACTCAGTGGCAGCTCTATCCGGGGAGCGGTAGCATTTCGTTCCTTCCATAGTTTGTTTTTTTAAACTTCTGTGAAATACTCTTTGCTTTTAATTTCCATAAATTCTAATAACCTTCATACTTTTGCACATATGTTTAACAATACTCACCTCATTAGAACTCTGAACATTCGGTAGACCGTTCAAGATGCAGTTGGACTCAGCAGTCTTGTGAATCGACTTGAGACAGTTTTCTAATAAGTCCTTAGCATACTTTAAGCATGATTCTGGATTTGATTCCGGAGGTAGCATCAATAAAGTCGAATATACGGTGGTGGTTGCAGCCTCCTCAGAACGCGTGATCAGCCTTGACGTATCTCTCGTTTTCTGTCGCGAAAAGGAAATTTTAAAAGGAACACATACAGGAGAAGGTCGATGAAACAGCCAAAAAGCGGAGCAAAAGAACACTATGCAAAGTCATAATTAACGGTTAACACATCAAAATGCCTGCAACGGCCCAAATGAAATTCGAAGGTCAAGGTGAAATCCAGCTGCCGAAGGGAACTCCGCAAGTAGAAATAGAAACCGGTCAGAATTAATTATACATAAAAATATTTTTAATTGAAATACAACAGTTAAGGAAAGCATAATTATCTATGCTACGCTGGCAATATAAGCAAACAAACCAGTCCGACAGTCGACCCATACAAGGGCAATTGACAAAAAAATTGTCAAAGAAGAGAGACGGGTAAGAAAAAAACTTACATGAGAGCAGTAAAGTTCCAATGAGTACTCATGGCTGATACAAATATACCTCTTACCACTTTGTTTCATTCCTTTTCTTTAGTAACAAAAACCTTTAAAAGTTCCAGTTTTAACTGTGATGATATCTAAAGCATTGATTGATCATGGCACATGGCTAGAAAGTTAGTAACACAATCCATGACACGCGATTTCTCACCTCCGTATCAGTAACACTTCTTGGAATACTTGATTCTTTCCCACTCATGGAACCCACAAATGCTTCCGGAAAACAATAAATAATTTCCAAAATAAGACCAACTTTAATGGATGCATCTGCAGTGCAGCATAAATCTGTATCTGTGATGTTAAACTTGATCATGGCTTCTTGGACTGTTATTAGCATGTTCAACCACTGCAAAGGGAGACAGAAGTAGAGATTGTTAACTCGTTAAATCGTTAAACCAACATGACAGATATTTTTATTTTAAATGAATCTGAACTGTCACATTTGTGAAAATGTAGGAGCCATCACCCATCAACACCCCACTAGAAAAAAGACCTTCAGGGATCAAGAATTCTTGCAATAGACACTCCAATGCGGGGTATACGATCTTGAGATATACCTGATTCCCATAATAAATATTCTGGTAGTAAAGACCAGACGATGGACGCAAAAAATATTCAGTAAATCAAACGCAGACTTTAGCAGATCTTAAAACGAGATATTAGATTAATATCATAATCAGACATTCATTACACCTCTGCAGCAAAATGGGCTTCAAGGTGCTCCTCCGGGATTTCCAGCATATGTTTTCGACACGAGGTATTTTAGTTTTCTCATGTTTCCTTGCAAATGCGATAGTCCTGTCTATAAATTAGCTACAAAGAATAATTACCTTATTGAAACTGCTATCTTGCGCCAAAGTCTTAGCCGTATCGAGTGAAAGTACCGTGATTCGAGCAAAGTGATGTTTCACTTTTGTCCAGAGGAACAGGACAGCATCGAGTAAAACATTGATCATCGCTCCTGGAGATTGATACTAGAAACGGTGGAAATAAAGCAATAAAGAGTATGATAATCGACACAAAAACCTGCACGAAAATGTCATTTGGGTAAACACCACCACCACTGGGTAGCAAATGTTAGACTACACCAAAACACACACTTACACCATAGACATCTTATTAACTTTCAAGATTTTACTTACAAGGCTTTCAAAAATGTAGTAGAAATAAACTGAACAAAATTAAAGCCATTTCCAGCTGTATCTATATGTTTCATTAATTGTGCAATCACATACATAAACGATGTTATCCCCTAAAGTTCAACAAGCATTCATTTTGAACCATTCTATACAATTATAGCAACAAACCACATAACAACGGCAAGGGTGTTACCCTGACTAGGCCCTTTCGTGGCACATGACCGCAATTGTCGTCATGTTGTTCAGACCTTTGCTGGATACCCCTCATAAGGTACGGACCAACTCTGAACGTATCCAGGCCACATTAGATAGGCATACTAATTTCTCTGTACCGATAAAGAAGTGTATGAACTACAAAGCCAACAACCCAAAAAGTCTACCATTATTCTGCCACTGTCAACACTCTTACGGTCACCTAGTTGGATCGCTTATCAGTCCCATCTACGGCACTATCTTAATGATAATAATAATGATAATGATAATGAAAATACCACATTTCAGAACAGGTGGTAGGCATCACTTCCTACACTTTCATAATCCTATCCCCGAGTTCTTTAACGTAATCCGATTACATAAATTTAAGTGCCATATATGAACTAGTCTCATATGCAGTGCTATCACAGGAACAAAATGTTTTTTTGTAGGTTATGCATTTTCCCCTGCGTGTCGCCAAAGAGGGAAAGGTCTGTATCCAATGAAAGCAACAATCTCTCCGAAAGCTGCATGTTAGCTAACCGCAACAGAGCTGGCATCTATGCCACAATCCCATGGCGTCTGTCTCATGTGCCTGACTACACAAGTACGTATCTAGCGGTAGGCAGGAGGGCAAAAGCCTACAAATTCAGAGTCAAAGTCGAGTCTCGTCTGAAACAGTCATAAGGGTACCATACGTATTGAGCTTTATACTAAAGTTAATTCGCAGCTACCAATGCCCCTGTGATTTCAAGTCTGTACTTCATTAAAGGCACTTAACAATTCCTAGTATATATCTAACATTTTTTCTGAAAAAATGTTGTTCTTTTTCATAGGAAAAACAAGGTATCTTTCGAACAAGTCAGTATGCTTTCCGAAGTAAACGTAGCCTTTACGTGACGAGAAATGAATCCCCTACTAAAAAATATCCTCTTACATCAAACTGACGCCAATACCACTTTACACGTAGCCTATTTACAATAATGTGCTTGACTTTCAAAACATCATTGATTGGCTGGGTACCCCAAATTTTCTTCCCAATGTACTTGCGTATGATGAATTGGCTGGGCACCCCTAATTCTCCTCCCAATAAACTTTTTCTTTTCTCTTTCCTTTGAGATTACCAAAGCAAAGGCTTTCTTGCAACTTATGGAAAGGACTTCTTTTCACTTTCCTCAGTTACTCTGGTTAGAATAGTTTGAAGCTTCTCTACCTAGTCGGCAATTAGAGCTGTGTCGTCCGCGTATCCGATGTTGTTAATGTTGTTTCCCCCTATTGATATTCCCTTTAAGTCCTATATTTCTGTCAGAATAAATTCCCCTACCACTGAAAACAATTCTGGTGATGCTACGCAGCCCTGTCTAACCCCTCGTTTGATGTCAACCCATTCCCCATATTGACCATCTACTCTGGCTGTTGCCTTCTGCTCCCAATACAAATTTCTCAATAACCTTAGATTCAACATTTCCTGATGTTTCACTTTATCAAATGCTCAGTCAATAAAACAGATAAAAACACTCTTGTTCATTTCCAATGCTTGCTCGCATAAGCTCTCAGAATGAAAATTGCATTTCTGGTGCCCTTTCCTTTCATAAAACCATACTCCTGATTTGCTATCTCATGTTTTGTGACTCTCTTCATTCTCTCTAATAAAACTGATAAAATGACCTTGATCTACACATTCATGGGACTTATAGTTTGGTGTAGCTCACACTCGGTAGCACCTGGCATATCCGGTTTCATATACGGTGTTTGTCAAAGAGCGAAGCTTTTCAATACCATGCTCTTCAATCGCTAGTATCAATTCTGCTATGATATTGTCAAGTCCACAAGCTTTATTCCTTTTTAGCTTACAAACTGCTTAGGCTATCTCTTCTTTCAGAATTTCTGGACCCTCAACTGGTGTTTTGATCTCAGGCTTGTTCCCTCTACAGTCTTCAAAGAGTTCTTGTATGTACTCACTCCACCTATTTAGAATTTTATCCTTTCGCATAATGACAGTGCCACCTTTAGCCCTTATGCAGCTAGAAGCTGTGCATGTCCTACTCCCTTGTAATTCTTTGATCTAAACTGCTCCATTGTGTCTTCAATTTCAGGACATTGTTGGTTGAAATTCCTTCTCCTTTTCCTCAAACCACTTCTCCTTACCAGCTGGTTTAATTGCTTCTATTATAGTTTATAAAGTTTCACCTCTTGCCTTTGTTCCATTAGTTGCAAGATTTCTGTTATCATCCAGTTTTTGTGCTTTTTCTAGCCTTTCCTTGGTAAAATCACTTTGGCTGATTCAGTTAAAATCCGTTGGAAATTACTCCATCATCCCTTGATCATGTCTGTGGTTACATCAATAGAGTCAAACCAATTTCGTACTTCTACTTGGTACTTGAGTTTCAACTCTTGGTCATTCAGTTTTTGTGTTTCTACCTGAGGTTGTTTTGCTGACTGTTTTTCCCTTCGTAACTTGACTTGCAGATGACATACAACTGGACAATGATCACTTCCCATATTTGCTCCATGTATAGTTTTAAACCAATGGATACAATTTCTGAAGCGACCCAAATAATAGGACCAAAACAAAAGCTTTGTCCCTACTAATTTAAGAGAAACAATTCATGACCATATTAAACACAATATATTTCCAGAGGAAGGACCTTGCCAACCTTAACATGCTATCCAGTAAATTTATTGCTGGGCAAGTGGAGATGATGTTACTCACCCCATAAAATCATGGGGTTGACATCATAAAAGTTAATGCCAGATATGGAAAAATGTTGTTATAAAACATTGTTGGTTCTATCAGATATTGCATGTCCATCACTCCCACGTGCCCATGTATATTGCAATATGTGGACCAACTGTCACATTCACATTGACATATGGATTCAAATCAAGTTGATGATTCACAGTTCTCCAGACAAAACCTAGTTCTTGAGTCGTTTTGATGCTAATGTGCCTGGCTATAATGTATATCCTTGGCAAAACCTATTGCATCCTACAACCTACTAATAGACCACTCTTCTCACTTCTCAACAAGCCAAGTGATTGCAATTGTGAAGTAGGCAAGTAGGCTTACCAAGTAAATGTAACTGTATGTAGCTGTATATATAGACCTTAACAATGCAATCTCTGGACAGTCACTTTTTACTAGAAATGTGTTTCTCAGCACAAACAAGAGCAACTAGCTAGTTCGTGTCCCAAGAGCCATTTTGCTAAGGCTAAAATCAATGGGGAAGCATTCTGTGCAACACTCTAGTGAAAATTGTTGAGTTCAATACCTCTATGCAAATGGTAGCTTAATTCCATGTAGCTTGGTTTAATTTTTTTCATTGACATAAAAAGAAATGAAGTATGGTGTCCCAAGAATACTATGGGAAAGCAAGTAATCAATACAAAAGGGTAATGAGGATGAAAAAAAATCATCTGTGCAAAAAAACTACTATCCCACTAGTTTTATATCAGTTATCTCCTATAATGGCAGTGTAGACAATTGGAAACACCAAACAACTTCAAGACTAGTGTACTTATATAAATCTATATGGCATCACTTGCCTTTTTCAACTAGTCAACATTTCATTATATGTACCACATCTATACCTTTAACAGTCTCACAGAACTTAACTTCTACTAGCCTTGATTTTATATATCAAAGGAAAATATTTGATAAATTAAAAAATATATCACCACCATGATACAAACTGGGGGCATGCACACACATTATACTGCTATGAAACTGAGGTATGGAACACACAAATTTGATGACAACCTCTCCTCACTAACAATTCTTTCTAATCTGAAGACTACCTATATTGATAAGCCTTGGTATTCCCAGGGTTCTGGCCTGTATCTATGCAGTTTGAAATGCAGCCACTCTTAGTAAACTAATATTGTATACCTTGAATCAAAGCCAAACATGACCAAAAGGACGTTTGGGACTATCTGCTTGGGTTTTGGGGCAGGGGCAAGGTTTTACTTGATACAATACCTTTTGTCTTGCACAGTTGGGTCAGAAAAATTACCTTCTATCAGGACTTTCAACCTTTCAGAAATGATGCCTCCTTAACACTCTGTTACTAATACAACTGTAAGCTGTTTTCTTGCCTTTTCCAGGCAAAATGGATGTTGTATACCTTCTATAATTACTTAAAAACAAGCATTCTTGAATTATGTTAGTATCCAACAAGTAATATACAAACCACAATGTTGTTGCAATCAGCCCATATATTCTCCTTAGGATTGTGTTTCACGAGCCATTTGTACTTACACTCATCACATGAAGAGGGGTCTTTGTAAGGCGTTAATCTGATGCTTTTATTTGTTGTCTCAGTATGAAGAATTGTTGAGCACTGGTTGATGTTGTGAAAATAGCAAATTAAAAAATCATGAGGATGTTTGGCAGTAGTGGCCAGGTGGTTTATGAAATTGCAAGAAATCGCGGTGGGACAATGGAGACGCAAAGCTGCTTTCGTTACTTGATTAAATCTACCGTTTTTCTACGCCACTGCCAACTACAGCTGTTGTACAGCTATTCCTCCTTTAACGAACACTCACTGGTCATCGTGCAAGTACCTAAGCATAGGTTACGTCATCACAACAAATATTTACTGGAGTTTTAGTACTTATGATTCCGTTAGAGTACCAAAGACAAGACCCGCCTTGCTGAAGCTGTGCTCCGAACACCTTACATGTTCCTGGATCCCTTCTGTTGCTGGATACTTAGGATTGTAAACAAGAAAGCATGGAAACTTGCTTACGACTTTTGGAAACTCGATAATCAGATCAGGAACTGCAACTGCACCGACAATGTATACTGAGTCAATACGTACCTTCAAAATTCTTTTAGGTAAGCCAGACATTTTCGTCCATCAACTCTCTTCAATCCACCCTAAAAACTGTCGTCTATTGTCTTGTCAGGCTCCAACTGGACTGACTTTGGGTGGAAAATGCTCAGTCACTGTTGAGCAACGAATTTCACTCGTATCGACTCTAATGGAAATGGAAGCAGGAGGAACAAAAAGACTAGGTATCAGCTTGATCCAGCCTCCTTTCCAAAACAAGACAGATTCCTGCCCTGCCCTCATTTTCACAGCAAACGTTAAATATGGCGCCCCTAATGAGGCGCACTTGCTGGCAGAGACCATATCCTCCCCACTTCACGATTTACGGTCTTTTAACCAAACGAGGAACGGGCACAATTTCCTCCTTTCGTTCATGTAAACGATTTCTGTTGAAATAAGATAAGTGATGAACCGGTCCGCAGAGAAAGTGCGGACCACTTGGTTCGGATAGCGGGTATTTTTGTATTTATTTTCTATAATTAACCCGATTGTTGTTAATTTACTGCTTTTTTCGGGACATGTAGGCCAGAGTTAGCCTGTCAGACTTGGTTCAAGCTCGATCGAATTTGAATAATTTGATGCTTAGTATCTTATCCAGCTCTGCGAAAGTTCATTTAATTTTCATCGTTAGGAATCTCTCTACACGATGAAGCCGTACATTTCAGATCATAATTTGCATATTTTAAATACTAAAATGGCCACCATTGATGCCATAATGTCATAAACCATAACACAAAGCCTTCCTATAACAATTTTGTAAGTTTCATCACTCGTTGTGCGAAATTGAATACATGGAAAGCTGTTTCCAATTGTGCTATTGACTTGTAAATGTTATATACTAATTGCTACTTTTTCAGTAGACTAACGGATTCGGCCATAGGTTGAGTTTCTTCTAATATCTACGTATTGATTTGTCGATGCACGGCACATTTTTCTAGATAGTATCTTGGAAAATTTCTTATAAAAGTTGCATTGTCAATTTTCAACATATTTCGAATGAGCCATTTGAGATTTATAGTGTGAGCATCATATTCCATGGCATAGCAAGACGGGCCAGATCGGACTTCTACTGCAGAAGTTAGAATTCAAGTAATCGCTAAACATCCCATCAGGCACTTTATTATATTTCTATATGAGATAAGATCTTTTCCGCGATTTGATGGTTGTAAGAAGTTTACAAGATTCAATGAGCAACCTAAAGTGCTTTTCCAGCATAAGCCTATTTTTATTTCAAGTGGATGATAGATCTCTCATGCGACAGCTACGTACGCCATAGGTGTACCAACTCTACCAATTTTTTGTACACTTTACTAAACTACGATATCCTCCATGGTAGCCGATAGTAAGGTATCTCCACTAGGTGTTAAGTTTGTGAAATTTACGTAAATATATTCTCTTCAATTTTTCCAAAGAGGCATAACTTAGATGTTCGATGTAAGTACAGCACATACGTACACAACCCTCATGCATGTGTCACTTCAGATTTCCTACTTATTTTAGGCATAACTTTTGATTTCTTTAGAACTTATGACCAAAGTTTCCCCGCGCAACTCTTATGTTCGTACTAAATGTGGAATGATGTGAAAGTATGACAGAAAACGCAAATAACGTTCCGCATAGTACAACGGCAAAACATTTTTGCAAATTATATTATAATGCATACGGCAATGCCATAAACATCGTATACTCCGTTCTCTGGCATGCATGCCGTAAGAATTTCATGCATTACAGCAACTTAAACCTGAAATGACCTTTGTGAGCATTCCCTAGTGTAGAAATTTTGGTAGGCGCCTTGGCTTAGTGGAAGAGCACAAGCAGTTGCCATTTTAAAAAATGGTGGCAAAAATTCTCACCGCTTTCTTAAAATCACAGAGCTTTTCATTTGAACCCTTTCAATTTTCCGATTTGGACTGCAACCTTACGAATTTGTAACCTTTTGATACGGTTCTTTCAAAATCAGTTTATTATCACTGATATTGTACTTTTTGTTTGCACTAGATGTTAACACGCATGCTCGACAAGTGGAGTTGAAGATACACGTGTTGAAGTCAAGGTCGTCTATCGTTTTTCAGTCTCATCTTTGATAGGACCATTTCTGGTTCACGGAATGAAGTTTGGTTATCTCTTTCAAGTCCTGGGAACGACTTACAATGTCAGAACGAGCAACCGGCTATAAAAATTCCTACTTCTATCTCATATAGTGATAAGTATTCTCAGTTCAATACTGAGAAATGCTAGGGTGTACCCTGCAAGAGACGTTCACCATTGTTTAATCCCCGCAGACCTACACAAGTTACACAACTCAGATTTGCAACTTGACATATAGGGTCTAATCGACCAGTGCTGTTCTGTGCTGAAACGTGGGCCATCAGGTCCAAAGAATTCAGACTCTTGAAGAAGACTGATTTGCAAATGTTTCAATTAGTAATGAGAGCAAGTTTGCGTGATCAGAGAGGGAGGCAGCTCATTATGGTGTTGCCAACAAAGAAGAAAAGATCAATGAAAAAAGATTAAGGTGGCATGACCGTGTAAGCAGAAGCAGTAACTACACCAGGGAAGGCAACGGTGATACCAGTATAAGGAATAAGAAGTCAAGGCAAGCAGAAGAAGCACTAATTAGTTTGTGCCTGTGTAAACATGGAAAGAATAAGTTGCAAGCTTAATATGCTCCAGACAATCAGCTGTGGAGGAGACTGACGAAGGCGCTTGACCCTTCTTTAATAAATTAATCAGAACCGGAAGAAGCATCTTGGTTACCTGTCTCAACAGTGCGGACATCATCAGTTACATTAGTGTGATCAGTGTTATAGGAGTAATTGGGCATTATAATTTATCGAAGTTCCTGACAAGGCATGTCTACGATTCAAGTTAAATGATGCTAAAATTTGTAAAAGTACTGTAGGCATTGTATTCCCCTTACAGTTTCCTCCATTTCCTTGGCTTCACAAAATTAATCATCTAAACCAAATTCTAAATCTGATAGTGATTGTTGTGGTAGAATCTTTTACTTCTGTTAGAGAAGAATGAGTCTTTATCTCGAGTTATCGACAACATAGTGTAATAACGTTTCAGTGTACATCCGAGCTTGTTTCACACAGTATCTTGATGTACTTCACGGATATCTTTTCTTGGTTGAAGGTATCCTAACGAAGTGAATTTTTAGGATTCCTCATCGCACTTCTGACACTACGTCACGGCATTCACTGTTTAAGAGACAGATCTTTCGTACAGCTAACTATAATGAATACGACAGATCAAAGCTTGTCTACAACTCGTCATCCAATTTCATATAGATACAGTGTTTAAACATATGGATTCATTTTAAAACACATAAATAAATAAACTTGTAGCAAACCCGGAGCTGAGATGGACCTGGCGGGCTTGGCCCCCGTAGAAAACTGCCGCCCTATCGTTGTCAAGTAATAAATTCTTTTGTATTTCTTCCAACTAACGGAAAGGTCTTGCAGATACTTTTTAATGTCATAAATGTATGATCCCTTACAACTCCCTTTACATTCTGCCACCCCTCCCCCTCATTCCTCAGCTGCTGAACTGAGTGACGTCCTTCGCCATTTGGTCTCCAGAGAACTTAAGGTGACGTGTTGGTTTGCTAAGGTGTACCTCCAGTGGTCCGATATTTCTTTGGTATTTTGTTTATTGTACTGACGTGAAAGGCTTCCGTCTATTCTTTTTGCCATGTACTTCACGTAAAACCGTGTAAAAGAGCTCAAACTGCACTGCTTGCCGCCGACATATTTGCCCCGTATTGAATTTTTCAGCATCAACAACTGAACTTCTCTGTTCCTTATGATGTCAGATTTGTTCGTTATTGCGTCAAAAATTGCCTCGTTCTGGAAAATTTTTGTTAAAGAATTACGTTAAAACTACGGAAAACTCAACGTGAGACCGGAACTAGCGTGGCAGTTTTGAAACAAAATGAAACAAAAAAATCAAAAAATTTTTAACCACTGGAGGTACACGTTGAAGAGAAATTGGTCAGAAACAGCCACACCCCAAAGTTGGTTACAGTAATCGAAATTTGAGGTACTATTGTCTGTGTAGTTTGTTTGTGTTGACAAGTATCACAGTATTTGTTGTTGTTGATCGTCCTTCATGCTCGAAGATGACTGTGACTTCTAGTTCTTTCTGTGGTGTGTAGGCACATGGCTAAACAGTCCTACCCTAGCACGTAACATACGCCCACAGGTAGGGTACTGGTGAATATTTGTACGCTACTGACTAATACAGCCTTAGTTTCCTCTCGCTTTAGCTTTCTGATGTTAAGCCTCGTTATGATGTTCTTGCCCTGGGGTCACCACTTTGGCTGGTTTGTGATTTTCAGCATGGTCCGCCCAGCATTCTACACCACAGATGGCCTTTGTTCATTTTACATCTCACTGATCTCGCCCTCTCACCATGACGTGGTCAATTAGATACCAATGTTTGGAACTTGGGTGTATTCAGTAGGTTTTGTGTCGAGCAGGCAGACGAAACATCGTGTTAGCGATGATAAGGTGCTGTTACAGCTTCCCACTCCATGCTGGCCGATGACTCTTCCAAGCAACATCGTGTTTTCCAACCCTTGAATTAAAGTCCCCCAAAACAATTGTGATAGACATTGGAGATAACGGCATCCACGTTTTCATAGAACTTCTCTTTAGTTTCTTCCTCATTTGACATTGATGAAGCAAATGCTATTGTTACTAAGTGTTATGAGTCTGATTGACACCTTTTGGTAGGTTGGCGAGTTTGCTGACTAGCCTGGTTTTAATCTTTGCGCACTCACTTGCACCCTTCCCATTACTGAAGAATTTGTAGTCGCAACTAGGCTCTGTCAGCTCACCTTCTTCAGGAAAACGGGTTTCACTAAATGCGGCTATATCCACGTTGTACCTTGCTAGCTCCCTTGCAATGAAATCTGTTCTTCTTTCCGTTCTGTTAACCCTGGCATTGTCCATTAGAGTTCGTAAATTACAAGTCATCATAAACCATTGGTGAGTTCATAATGATCTTTCTTCTTGTTCCACCGCTAAGATGGGAACCCTTCCAGCCACAGTACGCCGGCCAAGGCTTCAGTGAGAAAGAAAATGTTTAGGGCACCTTTTGTATTCCCTTCTTTATTCCAAGGAGGTGAGCTATGCTATCTTAAAGAGAACTGCTCGATCACCAAGGTGGCTGCTGAGTGTCACACCTGCTTCGATCCAGCGAAAAGCGACCATATAGCCTTTGCCCGCTGTGTGCAGGTTCACAACTCCAGTTTGAAGTGATTCTGCACCTGCTGCTTCGTCACTACACCATCGCCTCAAGATGTGATATTATGACTTCTACGTTACTCGGATTATAATGAGAAAGGGTTGCGCAGGCATTAGTCCACTCTCTCTTCAAGTAATACCTGGAACATGACAGGATAAAGTTTTGATCAATGGAGACAATGCTGGAGGCAGTTGCTTCTGGAGAAAAACCGCTACATTAACTCATAATAGGGCCTCCGTATCTCCAGATATGGGTGGCAGTTGACTCGATTTAGCAAGAGCATCCTCCATTTGACAGGTCTTGTTTTAGTCCTGCAGGGTGTCCACACAGCCTCCTCACGAGTCCGAGACCACATGGTGGAACTAGTTTAGTAGCCAGCCATAAACAGGTAGTATTCGATACATATTACCAGTAGCAGCATATCTGCTTACGTGGCTTTCGTGATCTTTTTATATTGAAACCGAGGTTATGCTCTTTGATATTATATCTTCTTTTACAGATGTATTCCATCTATCGTTAGTCATGTAGAAGATGAGAAGGTTTGTAATACCTCAGCGTTTGCAAATTATTTCCTTATGGACATAAAGCTTCTGTCCATATGCTGTAAGATTTGAATAACGTGGTGCAAGTATTTCAGGTGAACCTTTATAGGAAACTTTATATATATCTTGGCCGCTTATAGTAATGTTTTGCAAATGCCTGTGATAAATCTCTTGATTCAAGGAAATCAAGAACAATTGTCAAATCAAA